>JAOPUL010005855.1:19609449-19629639 GCA_027564515.1 Octopus rubescens | reverse complement strand
TTTGGCTTGGTTTCTACGGCTGGATGCTCTTCCTAACACCAACCACATTACAGTGTGTGGTGGGTGCTTTTAACGTGGCACCACACAGACGATTGGTAGTCAGACAGACAAATGGACCAGAGACGGATGTGGGGACAGACAGACATAAGGACCGGAGTACACATAGACCATAGACAAACGACATATGTAGACGGGGAGGGGGGGATACATATAGACCGACTCGACATTCTCACCATGCTCTCAATAGTTTCGCTATCACTACAATTATAAGCAATACTTTTATGACACGTAAACCTAACCACATATCAGTTTTAGCTTTATGCAATCTGATCTCATCATAAAAATTTGATTTTTTAAAAATTTTTTA
The DNA here is from genome assembly GCA_027564515.1 of Octopus rubescens. Classification (NCBI taxonomy): domain Eukaryota; kingdom Metazoa; phylum Mollusca; class Cephalopoda; order Octopoda; family Octopodidae; genus Octopus; species Octopus rubescens. Next base: position 19,629,272 of record JAOPUL010005855.1, on the reverse strand, counting down.
TAAGAGATAAAGTTTATTGAGTCACAATTTAATTACAAGGAAACAAAGAAACAGAAAAAGAAGGGAGGATTAAGCATCAGAAGGTGGAGGGGCAATAGGCCACACACACCAGAACAAATGGTGTTCTGGTGTGCTCAACCACGTCCCGCAAGAATGGCCAATGACACTCACTGCTTACACTTAAAGAGAGTAAGCACTTGATACCTCAGTTGAGATTGATATTTTCTCATTTGTCACTGTTTCCCTAAATAACAACTGTGTCTTTCATTCACATCTAACAAAGAACTCAAGCAACACATTTTTTCTCTGTATAGTAAACTAGGTCACATCAAGAAGACAACATTGAGTTTGTACTTTATACAACTATATAGTTGGGGCTGAAAAGTAAAAGTTACCATACAATTGATTTTGAAATAAAACTAAATCAAATGTATCTATGGTATAAGGTGAAATCTACCAGAAAAAGCAACTGCAGTAAACTATTTTAGGTTAAAATACATCAGTGATATGATACAAGATGAAATATACTACAAAAGTCAAATGGAGTAAACTACAATATAAAAATTAATTCTTGAATCTAACATGATGGAAATGCTATCATTCCTACAGAAGAGAAAGTATTCTTTTAACTTCTCTGTCATTAAAAACACTCATGCCAGTTACATGTTAAACACACCCATGCCGGTGACTCATTAAAGGCACCCGGTACACTATCTGGAGTGGTTGGTATTAGGAAGGGCATTTAGCCATAGAAACCAAGCCAAAATGGACTGGAGTCTGGTGCAGCTCCCCGGCTTGCCAGTCTCCAGTAAAATCGTCTAACCCATGCCAGCTTGGAAAACAGATGCTAGATGATGATGATGATGAAGTGTGAAAACATACAATGGTACTTACTCAGGCAAGGGTTCTTTATACCAATCAATATTCCATGGAGTTTGGTCATCAAATATGCCCTTTAACTTCATCTTTAGACATCTTTCCATTTCATCTTTCTGGTTTTCTTCACTAACACTGGCAAATGCTCTTTGTACATAATCTCTGAAACATTTTGAAAATATTAAAGTTACCATAGTTACACAACAAATTGAAAATAATAAAGTTACCATAGTTACACAAGTTCTTTTTTATGGTTTCTAAGGAAAGTAGAAATACCCATATTCTGAATGGAGTAGTTGTTGTTCTTGTAGTTTAGCCACAGGTCAATCCTGACTAAGCAGACCTATGACTAAAGATATTATAGCCATTACCACTCCATCTTTGATAGGTAGCTAATGTATCCTTTCCATATTTCATATGGTAAGTGTAATTCAAAAGAAATTTGGCAGCTATTTCTAGCAGTAACCACAAAGAGGTTTTTCTCACCAGTTCATTCTGTGTGGAGTTTTAAATGAAGCAGAAAATAGAAGAGTTAATAAAAATTTAAGGTTTAGTGCAAAGTGGCAATTCATGAGAAACCAGAACTGAAGGTTATCGAAAGTATTTTTTATCTCTGATATAGGCCTGCTGTAACAGTTTCATTTTTATACATATTCCTTTCTATGCTTCTATGGTAGCACCAATTGTTTCCTTGTAAAATCCATGAGGTTTGCAAGTTTTCAGGAGTTGATCATACATAAAATGTGAAGGCAAAGTTCAGATAGAGAGACATAAATGACCAAAAAATACTGAATTGTTGAAGATTCAGTTACTTAGGGAATATACATTGCTGTGAATGTATTGGAAGATATTACAATACAAATATTGTAACCTCTCAACAAAGGCCAACTTTGGACTTGACACAAACCAATTCAATACATGTTAAAGTAGTAAAAAATTATTCCATTTAACCTTTTGCCTATCCTGTGTATCATGTGTTATATAGAACATATTTCCCTGGCATCCATGCATCATATATGAATATGATGCATGGATGCCAGGGAAATATGTCCTATATATTCCCAATTTTTTTCAACCACTAGAGTAATTTGGGACTTATGAAAAGAAAGCTTTATATTACTCAGAATGTATGAAACAAGGGCTAACTAAAAGTCTGAAAACAAGCATGGACATTTAGGATGAGAATGCTTTGGATAGGCAAAGGGTTAAACTAATATTATTAATAGCTTAGTGGTACAAAGACCAACTTTCGTTATGACATAGACTAGTTCAACACATGTTTATAGTACTAGTTGAGTGGCACAAAAGACTAATCACATTTTGGTAAGCTACAAAACAATTTAATATTCATTTTACTATTTTGGTATTAGCTGGTCATGTCATATTAGGAAAACAATACTTTTACTCATTATAACAATAGATAATATAATAATAAAAGTTATGATTAAGCCTCATCCCCTAAACCTTACTAATCTTTACCTAAATGACATGAAGAATGGTATTCTTCATGTCATTTAGGTAGAGATTAGTATCCATTTCAACTAACTGGATTCGTGAAATATTAATAAAATATAGGTTTCAAATTTTGGCACATGGCCAGCAATTTTGGAGCGAGGTTAAGTCGATTACATTGACCCCAGTCTTAACTGGTACTTATCTTATTGATCCTCAAAAGGATGAAAGGCAAAGTTGACCTCGGCAGAATTTGAACTCAGAACATAAAGACGGATGAAATGCTGCTAAGCATTTTGCCCGGCATACTAATGATTCTGTCAGCTTGTCGCTTTAAATATTCATAAAATATTGAAACCTAAATTAATAGATGAAAACTGATCTTATAATGAATAAGAAAAAAATGTTTGAAGCTGGCAAATTTTATCTTTACCCACATTGAATGGTAACAGCCACAATATATATTAAACAGTAGCTCTCTCTCATACATGCATAGTTAAAAATCAGTATTAAGTTCATAAATAGAAACAATATATGAAATACAAACACTTACTTTAAAGAAGGAGGCCATTCTCCCTTCTCAATACCTGGAGATTTCACTCTAAAATAATAGAAAAATAAGGTCAACCAATGTAATAACAATAAGCAAATAAGGTCACCCCACACAATAATAAGCTTATATCCAAATTTGAAAAATCTTCCTCTTCAAAACCCCACTTTGAAGGTATTTTTAAATATTTGAAACAGAAATATTTACCCATGTGACTGACTACCTTATTAAAAAATATAGCGTAAATATATTTCACATGCTGTCACTATAAAGCTTAAATTACTATTAAAAATTGATAATTATTTTGTATTTTAATAACCATTCAGTCATATACAGACTTCATTCAAGACACCAAGACACCTAATATTAGTTTCAAATGCTGGCACAAGGCCAGCAATTTAGCAATTTCGGAGGAGGGTGTAAGTTGATTACATCGACCTTGTGTTCAACTGGTACTTATGTTATTGACCTTAAAAGATTGAAAGGCAAAGTCAACCCCAGAGACATTCAAACTCAGAATGTAAAGTCAGAAGAAATGCCGCTAAGCATTTTACCTGGCACAGTTTTTATTGACAACAATAAATGTAATCTTTTGTGTGAGGGAAACTATTTTCTTATATATATAATACTATATCCATCTCTCATAATTTTACTAAAACCTTTTGTACAATTTGTTGAAGCACATGAATCAGTGAGTAACAGACAGCTTCACTGACTGTCTCACAATGCAATCTATAACTTACTCTACACTGGAGGAATTATCTTCTGTTTGATTATTCTCGGGACTTGATTGATAATTAGACTGCTGTTGTTGCTGCTGCTGTTTTCCAGGATGAGTAGAACACATTTTTTGCTGTGACTGTTGCTGCTGTTGAGGGAACATTTTTGTTCGGTAACTAGAAATGGCATTGGTATTCTGTACATTGTGACGTTTAGAGATCTGAAAACGAATGCCCAGAGCATTTGCGTTCCTTACTGCAAGAAAAAAATATAGAAAAGGAAAATATTACATTTATAATAATTGATTTTAATACTGGCACCCTCTTATCCATCCACATCCCCAGTGTCGTTCTATAAAACAACTCTCTCCACCTGTCCAAAACATCAACCTGTGTCACAACTCTATGACCTTTAAATAGGTTATCACAAGAAATACATTCATCATATAATTTACTATACAGCTATAATCACAGGTAACATCATGCCCTCACTACAGACACATTTTTACAGACCAACACCACTCACCAAAGACATGTCTACATTACACCACAAACACAACCTCACTACAACTTCCATCCAACAATAATCCTTCACTACAAGAGTACATCATCTCACATACCTCTTTTCCACACTGAACTCTGCCACACATGTCCTCACTTCCACACTACACCCCACTCTCCACAAACACATCATGCTTTTATCAACACATTACGCATTACATCCAAGCCAAAGGAGCCTCTAGATACTCATTCAACTGGCTAAAAATAACAGCCAAATCTCTTTCAAATCACATCCCACCACCTTAAAACAAAAAGAACACATTCGATAATTGCTTTCAAATTTTGGCACATGGCCAGTTATTTCAGGGGAGAGGCTAAGTCGATTACATCAACCCCAGTGTTCAAATGGTACTTATTTTATCAACCCTGAAAGGATGAAAGGTAAAGTCAACCTCGGCAGAATTTGAACTCAGAACGTAAAGACTGACGAAATGCCGCTAAGCATTTTCTTCAGTGTGCTAACAATTCTGCCAGCTCGCTGCCTTCACATTGGATAATTAAATTCTAGATATGCTAGGTCTGTATATAAAAACAGATGGAAAGGTCAGAAGTGGTACATGGATCAATGCTAAAATGACTAAATAATCTGGCACATGTCCTAACAGCCACACTATATAACAGTACCTTGTTACCACACAATGTAACAGGACCTTGCTACCATACTACATAACAGGCCCTTGCCACTACACCATTCAATATATCCCTCTATGATGGAGAAAGTGTAGTTACGGATAGATTGAAACATTCGATAATCTCAACTGCCAAAGTTTTGGCTGCCAACTTGCAGTGAACCACTCACTGTCTGACCCCTTCGAACGTTTTTTTCTTTCCGTATCAAAATGTTTAATAAGAATATTGTTAAAAAATTACACATGTATAAAATTATATATGGATGGAGATATATAATATTTTTATTGTGGCCAGGTCAGTCTACTCTGAGTTTCGCCTGTGAGTAGTGTCATGAACTCAGGCATTGTTGATGGGCTAAAATAATTTACTTTGCAACTATGATGTCTCAAGTTTTATAAAAATAAAACCCCAAATACAGAACCAAAAAGCTCCAGCCTAACAGGCTTGTAGGCTTGAATCAGACATCATTAACATGTTTATTTTTAATTTAATATTAGATAAAGATGTAAACTGTTGGCAACACTACAAAAATAATCCATTAAAAATACCTGAATGTGAAAATGGAAGGACAAATGAGACACTGAAGAAAATTGCTATGTAATGATGGTTAAGAAATAGTTAATGATTTGTCAAAGCCCTTTATAGATCCCTGAAGCATTTGATATTTCTTCTCCTTATTATACTATAACATATGTTGTTACTTTACCCTTGCCCACAACACAGACCTCTCTAAATCTGGCTATTTATCAAACAAATACAGTTTTATAAAAACAAATAAGAAGTGTTGTAACTAACGTTTATTCTTGCCCATTTGAAACCTTGGCATATTTGAAGGATAGTCAGTGTTGTGGTACTGGTGGCTAGGTGACAACTGTTGTTGTTGCTGCTGTTGTTGTGGAGACTGTTGTGGTGACTGTTGGTCTGACTGGTAATGCTGAGGTGGTGGCTGCTGTTGTTGTTGATGAAGGTGTTGCTGTGACTGTTGTTGATGAAGGTGTGGCTGTTGTTGAAGATGGTGAAGTGGGGTTGGCATATGTGGTGCAGGTGGCTGCTGCATATGTTGCCGTTGCTGCTGCTGCTGATCTATGTTGTCCCCTGTACCAGGTGGTAATGGCTGCTGGAGAACCATATGAGGAGGTGGAGGAGGTACCTGGTTGGGTGGTCTGTTATCTGGATGCTGCTGAAACAAGTGGAAAATGTATTTAAGATATTTTGAATTCTGTTATTTAACTAAGACATGCCAAGCTAAGTAAAATCGTGACTGTCCATGCACACAGGCATGTCCTCTACATCCCTCTCTCAGCCAAGAGATCCTAGTCTTGCAGGCTCGTGGGTGCTAGTGCCACGTAAAACCACTTGTGTCAGTGCCACATAAAAGCACCCAGTACACTCTGTGAAGTGGTTGGCGTTAGGAAGGGCATCCAGTCGTAGAAACGATGCCAAAACAGACAAATGGAGCCCAGACAGCCCAACTCCTGTCAAACCATCCAACCCATGCCAGCATAGAGAACCGACATTAAATGACGATGATGATATTCACACACACACACACACACACATATCATTTGCTTTATGTCTTTTTTACTCCCATGCTGATATGGATTGGACAGAAACATGTATGGGGCAATGTTTTACAACCAGATGCTCTTCCTGTTGCCAACCCATATCAATTTTTTAAGTAAAGGATTTTATATTTCACTGGTTTTTGAAAGCACACAAACAACAGGATGTATCGTTTATATGGAATGTTAACATAACATGGCTGTTTTTATGCCGGCAATAATAACCATGTGGTACATCAACATTCACACACACACATAAACATAGATCATAGGCTTTCATACAGTTCCTGCTTTCAAACCACTCACAAAGCAATGGTCAGTGCAAAGCTGTAGTACAAACCATTTCTCCAAGGTGTCACAGTGGGATCGAACCTGAAACCGCATGGCTACAAAGCAAACTCCATATTCACATAGCCATGCCTGTGTATGTATCAATAATATAATGGCTCAACAGTCTAAAGAAATATGCACTGTCCAGAACTTAGAGCAGTGTGTCACAATCTTTTTTGCTTACACACATATATCTTACTGTATCATTGTATTGACCAAACTATCAGATGTTGTAACACACTGCTGATCACAATGCACTTCCTCGCATAGTTGTAGCTTTCGAATGATGTCACCCTGCTGAACACTCCCCCTGAACAGAACACTGGTCAGTCACAGAGTTACCCATTTACAATGTGTGGACAGGAGCAACATGAAATGAAGTATTTTGCTCAAGAGCTCAACACACCGCCAGTTTGGGAATTGAAACCACGATCTTGCAATTGTGTGTACAACTACTAGACCAATATATATCTCTACCACTTTAGAAATGTTGGCGAGAAGTATTTACATGTTCCCTTCCTAGACACAACATATGCATACAATTCCAGCTTTCTGTTGAACCAGTAAATTCTAAATTCTACCATCCTGTCTGAGACAGCATCTGATTCTATAATACAAAGTCTACTTGATTTAGAGTCTACACTTCTAAATGAAAACCTATCAAAATTTTATGTAAGAATTATTTATGGTCCAAACACCAGCTTAACCCTTTAGCATTTAAACTGACTATATCCAGCCTCCCACACTTGCCCTATAATGTCATTCTAAAAATAAGCAATTACATCTTTAAAATCTTGAAGCTATGAGATAATGCACAATAAAAAAAAAACAACAAGTGAATCAATAAGCATTACATTTGGCAGAATAATCTGAATGCTAAAGGGTTAATAATGAAATAAGTTATTTTGCTAAATCCCTCAAAATTCCCAGTTATTTTCAAAATTAACTGAAACACAAAGGCGGTGTATTTTGTGAGCAGGAAGGTTAAACACATTTAAATCTATGCATGATTATTTGAGCAATGATCTACAAACAAATCAATCAATCAATCAATGACAAACAATACAATAATTACTTTAAAGTATATTTTGTACATCTTACATTAATTCTATAATAATAATAATTTTTTTCTAACAGAAGTACAAGGTCAGGAATTTTAAGGGAGGGACAGGCAATTACTTAACTGGCAAGTATTGGTTTCAATACCTGCCAGTCAAGATGAATAAAGATTTTATCAACCTAAGAAGAATGAAAGGTTGGCCTTGATGGGATTTGAACTGAAAAAGCCATAGCCAAACACTGCAAGGCATTTTGCCCAACACGCTTACAATTCAGCTAATCTACTACTCTAATAATAATAATGCTAATAATAGAAATTCAGTACTTACATTCTGCTGATACTGGCCATAGGGTGGCACATTACCATACTGCTGAGACATATTGTAATACCTAGTAAAGACAAAGAGGAATGTAATAAACTATATATATATATCAAAGAAATTGGAACTAAACAGGTATAACAGACAATAATAATGATCTTGGAGAGATTGTGCAATAGATGTGCAATCTGCTGGATCATACTTACTGTCCATAGGGATACTGGGAATACATATTATAGTTGTTGTTGTTGTAATAAAAGTTGCTGCCATAATTACTGCCACTGTTGTTGCTGTTGTTGTTGTTGTTAGGCTGGTCAGGTACATTCATGTTGGGATGGGGTGGTGGTGGTGGTGGTGGCATCTGTTGCATGGTATGGCCAACATTACCAGCTGGGTGAGGACCCTGAAGAGGCGGAGGAGGAGGCATTGGTTGACAAGGTAAGACAGAAGCCGGCAAACCAAGACTTTGTTGAGCTGAAAGGACAGCAGCTTTTGTTGGACTCATATCTTTGCAGCTATCAGTGTCAGTCTTTAACTTTAAACCACTTACAGCCTCCAATGCTTTCCGAGCAGTTTCCCATTCTGGTTTATTAGGATACATTACATTATCAGAACTAAAAAAATTAAAAATTAAAAAAAAGAAACAACAATTAAAAATTGTTTGAAGATAAGAATTTCAATATTAGCTAAAATAAAATTTAAAAAGAGAAAGAATACAGGTGCAAAAATCTAAATATGTTAAGTATGCTGACATTTTGTTCAACTAGTTTATTTACTCTTGCAGGTGAAATACCACAGATCTGCAACCTAACCAATAATCAAAACTATGTTTTTATGCCACATTATAATCTGAAGTAGAAAGAAATAACAGTTATCATTATGGTAAACAACCAACTTCTCATAAAAGTATTGCAATTTTAATACAATTCTCTTTACTGTCGAAGATAGGCTGTTGGTGAAATAAAACTATTCAGCAAAGCACCATTTTGAAACGATCATCATTCAAAAGGATAACACACTACTTTCCCACCTCTGACATCAACTGGACAATTTATATTTCCAATGCTTCGTTATTTCATCTGTGTGACCCAGTATCTTGAGATCTGACTTAATTGCAATTTATTCTTCTATGGTTACTGTCCATTGTTACCATGCAGCACTTTTTAACCAAGTCCGTATCAATGAAATCTTTTCTTGCCTACATCACCTGACAACATTCAACGGATCATACTCAAGCCATTATTTTTCAGTTCCCTCAGATTTTCCACACTGATTACACAAGTCTATGCTTCATATGATGATAAAAAAATATTTATAATAGATCACTGAACTATGACCACATCTTTTTTTTTTTATTCTAATGTCCATAGTTTTATTACAGCTACCTTCAGGACTAAGTCACTAGAAACTAATAACTACATCTTGTGAGCCATCTTGACAGTTCATCGGCTTTATTTTCCATTTATCATTTCAGCACATCTAGTCTTGCCACTCAATCAGTCTGCTATAGATTCCACTATACTTTTTGTATAGAAACTATTAAGTCCTACCAACTCACTTTCTACTAGGAAAGTCACCTCCCAGAAAGCACTGGTTTATGGAGAACTTTGGTTTTTGCCATGTTGAACTATTTAAAATTTTTTTTAATTTTTAGATAAAATTAAAGAAACCTTGGGTTATAACTGAACATCTCTCAAATAAATATGACGTGAATAAATAGCAATAAAATAGTGAGGAAAGTCAAAGTAAATCACTTTACAACAAAAGATAATTTCACAATTATCAAAATAAGATGTATATGGAATCACAGTAATGATGGAATTATCTAGTGTTTAGTCTGATGTACTTTAGTAGCATCTAGTGTTTAGTTTGAAGTACTTTAATAGCTGATAGAAGTATCTAGTGTTTTGTTTGATGTACTTTAGTAGCAGACAAAAAAAAAGGTTTTTGAGAGGTCACTGCAAAAAAACTTGTTTTGGAAATAGACTTCTCTTGTGGTAATTTTATGACAGATAGATAATAGAATTTTACATTATGAACTAATTATGGCAATCACTCAAATTTCTTCAACATTATAGCCAAATACAGTTTCACCAAAACTTCTGCTGTGAAAAAGGACTGAAGACAAAGTTTTCTTCAGTGTATATTTCTCTGTACATTCCTAAACACCCCTGCTCCTTTGTAATTATTGTCGCCAAACTAATATATTCCACAAATTAAAGGCAAAAGGTATGTTTATTTTTACAATTTTGTGATTACATTCCTGATAAGTAGATGGTTCCATTTGAGTAGAAATCTGATCAAAGGAATTCCAGCCAACAATATTATTTTTTGTATATCTTGAATTAGGTTGTCCAACGTACACTTCCTTTTGTTTTTTTAAAGACAGTTTTGGTGTGATTTGAGAGACTTGGCTATTTCTAGCAAGTCAACAACTGAACAGAAGTTCTCTTATTGGCTCAATTTAAATATTCATATGAATCCTTTAGCATTTAAACCAGCCATATCAGGTCTAAAGAGTCTATCTGTTTTATGTTCCAACTGGCCGGATCCAGCCTCTCACACCTACCCCATAATGTCATTCTAAACATAAATGATCATATCATCATCTCAAAGCTATGAGATAATGCATGATTAATTTTTTTTAATGTGAATAAATAAGTATTACATTTGACAGAGTAATCTAAATGCTACAGAACAACAGAAATCTCGTTATTTTTTTTAAATTAAATTTTACATTAAATCTGAATACTTTAAAATATACAATCAAGAGCAGATTCATCAACAATGTTTTGCATTCACTTCTCCATAGAGATGGGTTTTCTGAAACAGTATTTTACAACCAGATGCTCCTTTTAGCACCTAATACAAAATGCAGAGACATGGTATACTTAGGTGATAGTCTGCATTTGGTCACATCTAACAATTTCAAACAATTCCACCGTAGCTTAACTACAATCTCTAATACAAATGCTTAAAAGTTATCTAATTGCGGGATGGAATGGTTTGATCCTAAGTATTTGTTAAAAGAAATTTTGTTGTCATAAGTGTTTAGCCATCATAGGTCAGGGAGTGAAACAATGACGTACTTTCAAGACCGCCTCCTTGTAATAAAAGACTATATTATAAAACTCTTTTTCCTTTCCTTTTTTTAATACTGTTGCATGTAATATGAGGGAGATTTGGCTGCTCTTTCTGGCAGGTCGAGTAGCCACACAGAGACTGTAGCTATAGTCGGTGGGAAGCGAAAGCAAAGGGTAAAAGCGGAAGTGTAAAAATGTCAAAATGACAATTGATCTGGATAAGCTCTAGCTATAAATTGATTTTAATAATTATTAACAATTAACAAATAAGGGACAAGTAATGTTCTAATTATGTTATTTGGTAGTTTAAATGACGGGAGTCCCCATGTATAGCAGTACCAATACATGTATATGTCAAATGTAACATGAAAAAATGTAAGTAGTGAATGCCGCCATTATAAGGAGTGGCATTGAGGTGGTTTCAATGAAGTTTACAAGTGAAATAGTAGTGAAACTAACGATGGTCAGTAACAGCAAATAATAAATACAAAAAGTTTACAAACAGGAATAAATTATTTTGATGTGAAGAGAAGCCTAACGTTTCGTATATAATTCTTTGCCGAAGAGTTAAGCTCAAAACATTACAATTCTTTTCTTCCTCACGTCAAAATAATTTTTTCCGTTTTTTTTTTTTTGTATTTGCTGTATCACATCAACTTTCTCTAAACACGATCCTCATTTACAAAACAAATTTCATTATAAATATTTTAGAGATTCAGTTGATAAAAAGATAAAACTCAGTCTTGTGTGAGTTTTCATTTGGTTTATTAATGTTTCAATAATTATTTGTAAATATTATCAAGATATATTTGGACGGCTATTTGCTTAATTAACATCGTTGACAGCATTGTAACCTATCTCCAGTCTGTTTAACATAACGTAATATCACTGTTCTATGTCAGTTTATAATATCTATCAGCAGTTATGTTTTATATATATATACACACCAGTTCATATCTACATAACCTATTTCAAAGGCAAACCAGTAATGGTCCCCACTATATATCACATATCTGTACTATTATTACCTCTCTATTTTTGTAATGACAAACCAGTCTGTTCATGAATTTTATATATATATATACACGCACACACACATACATACCAACAGTATATATATATTATATATATACTTAAATCAGCCGATTATTTCTTTATCAGCACTAGACGCCATATTACAGTAAATTAACCAACACAAAATATTTGCTATAACATTAAAATAGCATTTACTGATCATAGTAAAACAATGAAAACATTTTAATATACGTTCATAATACCTTTCTGATGATTCCGACCCCGATGTAGGGTTATTATTCCAAGAAACTGATGACATTAGAAATATTTCAACATTCGTAACACAAAAAAAGACATCGGATGTGGAACGACAGAGTTTAGAGCGCATGCGTACATTAGCATTCAACCAGATAGCTTACTCAATGTTTCGTATTAAATTACTATAATATAATTCATTTATTTCTTCACAACTAAATATTATAAATATACATATTTAACTAATTAAAGGCTCTCTTTCAAATTGTTTATATTATATTGCTAATGTTGATACGAAGCTAGCTCTGCTTCGCTACAATCATATATACATTCTTTTATGGCGCCAATTTTCTATGTTGTTTCGTTCGTAAAATTACGAATTCTGCCTTTACCGTGATGGATGATTCTTATAATTTAGAATCTCTGGTTGAGTTTTTGGGAGAGGATTCATCAGAAGACGAAGAAGTAAAGGATCAAAGTACTGCTGATTTTTCCAAAAACTGCAGTAAATCTCCCACTACATTAAGAAGTAATGTTCTGGGAAATAACCAGCCAACTCCCAACTCTGATCCTCACTCCAGTTCCCAAGAGAATCTTCTGAGTGAGCTACAAAAAATGAGAGAACGTATGCAAGAACTAGAACAGAAATTACAGCATCAAAACTCAATACCGTCACAGCCAGTAAGTTCGAATTTACATCAAATCAACTCTGATCCTAAACCTCCCCGTTTGTTTCATGCCGAAGTTGATCTGTTTACCTCAGAAGGTCAGTCACGACACGTTTCTTGTTCTAAAGCCTCACCATCTCCACCATCTGTTTCTGCCAAACTTTCCACTTCCCTGGTGAATAATGGCAGTGAATCTTCGACTTTAAAAAATGAATTATTTGGTGATAGTGATAGTGATTGGGAAGATTTGGAGGGAGAGAAACCAAAGTTAAGTGAAGAAGGTAATGAACTGAAGAAATTACTGAAAAAGTCTACAAACCAACGAATCGCCCATTCGGCCACGCATGATGTAGCAAACCTGCGAGCGAAAGCTGTGAAGAAGAAACCACCAGTTCAAACTATCCTTAATGTTAAAAAACAATTTAATGAACAATCTGGCCCAAAGGCAAACGTTTCCACAAATACAACTGATGCTAATACCAAGTGTGATATAGATCCTTTTTCAGGAATTCGTATTGTTAATCCTAAAGTGTCGTCTTCCACCATGAAAACACGAATGCAAGATAGGCGAATGATTAAATTATCTCATATCCATAAGAAAAATCCAAAGGAATTATCTGACTGTGACTGGGTAACTATTGCAGTTGTGATACACAAAGGTGAACCAAGGAAATCTTCCAAAGGAAATACATATAGTATATGGAAACTGAATGATTTACAGAACTGTGAGGAAAATGTTTCATTTTTCTTGTTCAGTGAAGTGTATAAAACTCACTGGAAATTGGCTGTTGGTAGTGTAATTGGTTTATTAAATCCTAACATGATGGATAAATCTGAGAAAAAACAATCTGATATTGCTTTCACCATTAGCCATTCCAATAAGCTAATGATTATTGGTGAGTCTGCTGATCTGGGGACATGCCAACAACGGAAGAAGAACGGTACTCCATGTAAAAATATTGTGAATAAGATGCAAGGAGAATTCTGTGTCTATCATGTCACTAGTGCTTACAAATTAACTTGTTCCAAAAGGAGTGAATTAAATAGCTACACTGGTGTCACTCCTAAATGCTTCACCAAAAAGGCTCTGCCTAATGGAGGTATGTTTTTTTATCAAGGTAAATCTTACACATCACTACCTTTTGGCAATACACTGCAAAAAGATAAAATTACTGTGGGCAAACTGCAACATCAGCAGAATAAGCTGGGACAAGCTAGGCTGTCAACAATGAGTCTTCAGAAGATCGGTGGAAAAGATAAAGCCATTCTTGATAAACTGTCTTCAGATAAGGATCAGGCATTCTTAGATATGCTGAGTTCACCATCAGTTGGGTCAATGAACCTCGTGAAACATTTACTGAAGAAGGAGAAGTCTGGGGCAGAGTCTGGAACAAATGTCACTGTTATTTCTATCAGCCCATCAGAACTTCTCAAGAAACACAAACAACAAATGGAAATGAAAAAATCAATCACTAAATTGTCTAATCCAGTTTTAGGGAGGGGTTTACAAGCTGGATTAAACATTAACTTAGATTGTGTCAAGTCCAGATCCTCAAATTCTTCTGAAATATCAAAAATGTCAGCTATCAAGAAAATCCTAAGTAGTGGAGGACTTCAGAAAGAAGATCCAAATGCTGTCCGTAAACAAAATGATTTAAAGGTTGTGGAAAGGGTTAAGAAAAGGATCTCTCAAGACTTACAACCAACAATAGAAAAGGTGTCTGCTTCACAGCCTCCTCAAGCTAAGAGATCAAAACTATTGGGAGATGTTGACTTAAATTCACCAGAAATAAAGAAACTGATGAAATTAAAGTCATCCCATTCTGGTGCCATTACAGAAATGGAAAATGAAAAACAGGAGAATTACTTCAATACTTTGGAGAAGAAAGAGGCATGTGAAGTCAAAATGCAATCTATAACTGAAATGAAATGTACATTATTCAGCTGCAAGCTGTGCAGCTATACTGCCTTATCTATTGGTGATAGGTGCAAGAAAGAACGCCATCCTGTGAAGAAACATCAAGGCATGAAACGATTCTTCAGATGTCGCAAATGTAAAACACGTCGCATTGCTTTTACACTGATGCCTAAAGATCCTTGCAGTGGATGTGGTGAACATAACTTTGAAAAGACATCAATGATGCCAGAGAAATCAGGCCCTAAACTCCAATCTGAACAACTCTCCTTGCGAGGGGATGAAGCAAAGAATATAAATAGTTTGTCTTATAATATAACTGCTTCCATCGAACTCTAATCAAGAATTATTTTCATACCTAAACATTATTCATAAATTTAGTATTTTTTTAATGTATGAAATGATTACCATGTGTTTTACAAACTCTAACACCTTTTTCACAGACATTCATTTTTAGTAAATGCTGGGAAACCTTTTCATTCTGGAGAATGGAAGTATTAGATCGTTAAGAATGAAATGTCCGATTTCGAATTGAAAGTTTATTTTATTTTATCTCAAACAAGAAGCAGTGCAATTAATCAAAGTATGTGCCTTAACTATCAACACAGTTTTGTTATCATAACTTGTTTATGCCGGCAGTGAAGAAGCCTGGAGGGTGAGAGGTGATGAAATTGCGAAAGGTTGTTTTCACACCCTCTTGAGAATTAAATGTTTTTCCTTACAAGAAGTGGTCCAATGACTAGATGTGATAGTCAGTTGGTGCAAGAACTGGTGAATATGGTGGGTGACAGAGAATTTGCAATTCCAGCTCTTGTAGTTTAAGTAGCGTTGTTTGTGTGACATGTGGTCGAGCATTGTCTTACAAGAGGATTGGCCTGTCACTATTGACTAATCTCGGCTGTTTAATCACAAGCTCCTTCATCATTTCGTCCAATTGGTAGCAGTATGCATCTGCTGTAATCAATTGACCAAGTCTCATAAAGTTGTAGTGGATGATGCCAGCACTGGACCACCAAATAGACACCGTTAGCTTTTTTTTGGTTAATACTCTGTTTGGACTGTGTTTTGGCACTTCATCTTTATCCAACCATCATGTTGAAAAGAATCCATTTTTCATCACATATAACAATATGATGCAAAAATAGTTCACCTTTATGTTGTGGCAGCAAAGAACAGCAAGTTTCGAGATGATTTTTCATCTGACGCTCGTTTAAGTCATGAGGGACCCATCTATCCAGCTTCTTTACCTTGCCGATTTGGTTCAGATGGTCCAATATTGTTGGAATAGTAACATCAAACCTTGCTGCTAATTCATGCATAGTTTGAGATGTATCCACTTCCACTACAGTTTTCAGCTCATCCACCTTGTTATTATCCACCTTGGTCACAGGTCTCCCATGTGGCTTATTTTCAGGATTAAAGTCACCAGAACGGAACTTCTCAAACCATCAACGTACTATACATTCATTAGCCACATCCTCATCAAAGGTTCCACAAAGGAACTCATATTAAAAAAACAACACAAATTTTTAACATATCCATGGGTTCACAAAAATTGATATGAAACAGACAATTCAAAAGACAATCAGAAACCCAAAATTGCATTTGAAAAAGTGATGATATACCTGCACAATAAAACAAAACCAAGAACTGTCAAGGTGCTTAAGGAAATCGGACATTTCATCTTTAATGACCTAATATTTAACCAAAACATTTTATTAACAAACATGAGAAGCTGTTGTTAGTTTAACCCTAAGCTGGCCTTCTTAGAACAAATCTATAATGAAATACATTCAAGCAGTGAACATCGTCTCAGCTTTTTAAAATGGTAGGATGTGATTTGAAAGAAATTTGGCTGCTATTCCTCATTGGCTTGGCAAATATGAGAAGTAATGCAATAGCACATAGATAGTTGATTACAAGTTTGATAAAAATATATGTATAGGTGATTGACAGGATACAGATAGGTGATATCTATAATATAGAATATATGTAAGAGATTGGTAGAATATAAATATGTGATTATCATGTTGAAATAAGATAAGTGGAAAAAGGAAATTACACGAAGAAAATATTTCAAAAGATTATTTAACAGGGGTTTTGTTCTTGTTAAATACAACTCTTCTATGTTTATTTCAATTTCTCATTACAAAACAATAAATGGAGAGAAACCATTCCTGTTATTTATTAGAAAACAAATAGAAGAGAAAAATGGAAGCAAGCTGCAAGAGATGATGGCTAATGATGCCATTCTTGACAATATGGAGGTTCATTTCTTAATTTGTTTATCACATCATATATTTTCCTGCACAGCTGTGACGATCACAGATTCTATCATTAGTTTGAAGAAATATTCCTAAAATGTCCAATTTTTGCATTAATTATTTTAAAGAAAAAGAAACAATTAGGTAAAAAAAGGTAAAAATGTTGAAATATATCTTTTTTATGAATAAATAATCCAATATTTTACAAGAAGATAAATGGTAAAAAAAAGTCTGAAGTATAATAAGAGTTATGTAATCTTTTCAAATATCATTTTTAGTTTGGAAATAAAAAGAATGATTAAGGAATTAAGTGCCTAAGGGAAGGTAAAGCATTGATTAAGGTTTGGCTGTGTTGGACAAACATGGTTATGTGGTTAAGAAATTTGTTTGGCAACCACATGGTTCTGGGTTTGATTCCAGTGTGTGGCATTTTAGGTAAGTGTTTGCTATAACTTCAAGTTATTCAATGTTGTGTGAATGGAATGTAGTCGAGGAAAATGTGTGAAAACCCATCATATATATATGTGTGTTATGTGTGTATTTTTTAGCTATGGATATCCATAAAAGATGTAAGTGGCATCAGGAAAGCTAACAAACCAGTCATTTCACCATCATCATCATACCACCACGACCAGCACCATCATCATCACCACCACCACCACCACCACCACTACCACCACCACCACCACCATCATCATCATTGTCATCATTATTTTATATACAATTTCCATGCTGGTATAGGGTGGATGGTTTGACAGGATCCAACAGGTTAGTAGAACATCATCATGTTCCCAGTTTTGGTATGATTTCTACAACTGGATCCCCTTTTTAAAGACAACCAATTTACAGAATGCACTCTATGCTTTTACTATGGTACCTGGTATGCTCTAGTGGGGTCACTTTGTATTTTGCAAGACTAAAGATGCTGGTAACACTGGGTGTGAGGTGTTGAGAAGTATCATAGGAGGAACAGGTTTATTGTTGGCAGAGGGTATTAGTGGAGAGATTAGCAGAAACAATGTTAGGGGAAAGAGAAAGAGTTATGTCATGGGTTAATAGGAGTGAGTACACAAGGAATCCAGAGCCACATTATCTTATATGTCCTTTTCTAAGATGGTAGGATGTGATCTAAGGGAAATTTGGCTGCTATTTCTGACAGGCTGACCAACTACATGAAATACTTTTCTTGGATTGTTTCTACCAGTACAATTATATGGTAATGTTGATTCACTTCTTGCAAACAAGGAGAAGGTTGTTTCAAGAAACAAACCATTTTTAAACAATGTTTTTATTCAGTAAACTGAAAAATGTATAGACAAAATCCACCTATACTATATGTATTAAAGAATTCCTTATATTTAATTTTCTATAGACATGCCTTGCATTGACCATCTATTTCAGTATAGCCGCTGGAATTATCCTTACAACAGAAAACTATATTTGTATCAATAATATGTATGTACAATTCTGAATAATGTTATTCAAAGTTATGTGTAGTTATTGATATCAGATAAGGTGAGAGGTGAAAGGCTGATGCGAATAAAATTACCAAATTCTGTTGCCTTAGAGGCTGGATTATTGATCACAAATTTCGTATTCCAGATTCTATTTCAACTATAATGTTCATCTTGTCTTTATCCTTTAAAAACTAAATTACTACAGCTATTACTCTCGAGTACTCCCGACTTGGTAGCATGTACTAAGCTTTCACTTATTGGTTTAGGTGCCTATATATTTGTGAACAGCCTGTCCACTCTCTTGACCCAGAAGAATATCAGCCCATCCACTCACTTGACCCAGAGGAATATCTAGAATGTGACAACTGGAGAGAGAGAGAGAGAAAGAGTAAGAGAAGGCTGTACTAGCATAATGTAAGTTCAATATTATAATTGATGTATCTTAGTAGAATCATTTTACCAATAGGAGACATCCTCACTGGTTCTATTTCATTCTTTTATTTATTATTATTATTAATCAAATAGCAAACTAATTAACCAATTATCCAATTGATTGCTTGATTAGTCCTTCAATCACTTAATCACAAAGTTTGTTAGAGTTCTTTCATCACCATTTCTTCAATAGGCACAGGAGTGGCATGTGGTTAAGAAGCTTGCTTCCGAACCGCATGATTTTGGGTTTAGTCTCACTGTGTGGAACTTTGAGCAAAAGTCATCTAATATAGCCCTCTGCTGACCAAAGCCTTGTGAGTGGGTTTAATAGACAGAAATTGAAAGAAGCCAAGCCTGTCATGTATATATATTAATTAAAATCTTACCAATCAGTTTTGTGTCCGGTATTAGATAACAGGATGATTATCTAAATACATGTCCTCTTCAGAAATAGCAGGTATTGGGAAAATATGGCAACTGCTCTCTGTTATTGGAAGTGAGAAAATGTCACATCCAGTTTGTAAGTGTTGTGAAAAAAAATAAGTTGCAGGAGGCAATTATGCAAGAGATTAACCAAGAGTTATGTCTCTTCCCCCCCCCTTCTATTTCATCCCATTTGGTATTACTATTGCCCAGCTCCTGCCCACTATTTCACCATTTTTGTTCTTATTTTCTT
>JAOPUL010005855.1:19389492-19404756 GCA_027564515.1 Octopus rubescens | reverse complement strand
ATATTTCTTTTGTTTCTCTGGGATTGGTCAAGGCATTTAGACACCTCTGATGAGAACCCAATAAGGTTTGAAAATCAATTAAGGTCGTTCGTCATTTTTTCAGACTCCAGAGAAATAGTTAAATTTACCATGTTTGTATATCAACTACGTAGGTCAAGCTAAGAAAGAGCAAACTGTCAAGGTATCGGTCGCTCTCTGACAGGTTTATGGTCGAGGCTGTGGCAGTGGAGACTTCTGGCGTTCTTGGGTCCCGGACCATATCCTTGCTCACCGCTATCGGGGCGAAGATGGCTGTCCGCAAGTGCGAGGTCCGTGAGTCAGAGTTGCTGTTCCAGCGCATCTCACATGCCATCCTCCGTCGCAACGCCTTTTCCATTTAGTCTGCTGGAGTCATGAAACGTGTTTCTTAATAAAGATACATAAGCAAACAAACAAAAATTAGACACCAACTTATTAATGTTGAACCCTATCATTCGGAAACAGCCTTTGTACTTTGATATTGTGTTGACTGAGATCTCCGTTGAAAGGTCGCTGATATTAAATAAAGTGTTAAATTCTTATAGAATGGAAATTAGTAGCTCCAGTTCTCTGAAGCTACTAGGTTTGTTGTATAGATAAAAAAGATTGGTTGCTTGTTTCTCTGGTATTGGTCAAGTAGTTTAGACACCTCTGATAAGAATTCAATAATTTCCGAAAATCGGTTAAGTTTGTTTGTCATTTTTTTCAGTCTACAGAGAAATAGTTAAATTTGCCATATTTGTATGTATCTAGACTGAATATTTGCTACAGACTAAATTCTAGGACCAGGCACCAGTTTTAAACTGACCACAGGCTTAATCTTTTTGTTACCATATTTCTGTTGACATATACTGCCTTTGTTTCAACTAATTTTTAAAATGATGAACAATTTAGTAAAATAACTTTCTCATTATTAAGCTAGTGTCTGAAACAAATTAACAAGTTTTGATGGAAGATTATAATTTAGATCATTTTAAAACAATAAGTTTGTGCCATAGAACCAGGGGTGGTCTTGGGTTGGTTGGTTATCAAAGGGGTTAAATATACTACCCAAGAATAGGAACAGTTTTCCATACAGTTTTCTGTCTACCAAATTTCACTTACAAAATTTTGGTTGATCTCGGGTTATGGTTGAAAATATTTGTTGAAGGTGCCTGGGATAATTTAATTAGTTAAAGAAATTTTAAAATTAGAATTCATATTGTTAACACTTAAAAAGTTTTAATGTGAGTTGGAACAAGAAAACTGGAGAAGGTAGCTGTAGTCAATAAATGTCATATATTGCAGCCAAAACAAAGGTAGTTTAATTGAGAAATGTGGAATTAATTAATTAATTGAAATAAATATCAGTAAGATTATTTGACAATTCTGTCATACCAAATTTTTCCAATATTAAAATATGTATAATTAAAGATATTTAATTCAGAATTCTTTCAGTGTATGTAGTACAATAAAAGATATTCTCTTGTAAGATTTATTAACAACCCTTCAGAATGCTGCAGTCACAGTTAGCCAGTTTCCCAATGCAAATAAGACTGAATACCTGACCATCAATGAGGATGAAAGCTATCTGCTAATTTGTCCCTATGATGGCAAACAACTCAAAAAAGTCAGTGACTTCAAGTAGTTTGGGTCTTATGTTGCTGACAGTAAGAAAATCTTCCTGACATACAAGGGACTAACCTGAATTGCATCCCACAAGCTTCAATACATCTGACAATAAAGTATTTCAAAATCAACAAGGCTGGCCTTCTTTAGAGCATGTGTAAAGAGCATTCTTCTCTATCAAAATTTGGATTATGATGTGATTACAAGACCAAAGAGGTTTATGTACATATTCTACTTATCTCTACTACTGTTGCTCAGTGTAGAGTAGGTTTTGCTAACTACAGCTATCATGTTGAACGCAAGATCATATCAGATGTTATACATTCATGTTATTGGCAGACATGTACAATATAACATTGAGAATCCACCAAAACTAATAGAGGATAGTGCTTCCTGGTGAGGGGTGCAAAAATGCAGGAGACAAAACAATAAAAAGTAAACAAAAAGAAAATTACCAACCAAATTCTGGGGTCAATTTACCAAAACTATAAACACCTTCTCCCAAATTTATGGCCTCGTGATTCACTTAGAAACTATTTAACCTACTGACTTTGTTTATAAAGAAATTGTTTTTTTCCCTATTACTTCCATGTTATGTCTGAACTACTAATACTACTACTACTGGAAGAGTTAGTGACTTCTTGTACACCAAGAAACAAATTTGCTGCTACAAGAAGCTTAAGCTAAGTGAAAGTGTTAGAAGTGAGGAGTGAAACTGGGTCTTGGATTTTTCTACCAGTTTTAATCTGACTAGTTTGAACTAATAATCATAATGCCCCTCCTTTCTCCACTCCCACCCACTGTCTTTTATTTGCTTATTCAATATTTCTGTTTTAGAAATTGAAAATTGTTTAACCAATCCCATCAGATATATTTCTTCAAAGCTCATTCTTCTATTATTATTATTTTTTTGTTCAATAATTGACTTAGAGTAATTCAATCAGCCTTCTGCTGCAGTTACTGCAATTATGCTCTCAGAACTTTGGTTTACTAATTGGTTTTATAGTAGTAGTAGTAGTAGTAGTAGTAGTAGTAGTAGTAGTAGTAGTGAATATACTTAACAATACAATAGATGGAACCTCAAAGTGGTTGCTCAATCTTCTAGAAATGGCAACCAAATTTTCTTCAAATCACCCCCTACCATCTTAAAAAAGGGACATTAGACACTGTAGTCATAAATATACAAAAAGATGGGAGCGTCTTAGTTAGAATACCTTTGATCATAGGTCTGCTCATTTAAGGTTGATCTGGCATTAAACAATTTTAGATGTTAAAACCTAGGTTTTATTCATCTATTGTTGTGTAATAGGGCAATGAGAAAGCATATAGACATTGATTGGTTCTTTTACAACTTCATCTGATGTTACATTATTATATCCTGTGTGTGTATATATATGTGTGTGTGTGTGTGTGTGTCCACTCTGTGAAGTGGTTGACGTTAGGAAGGGCATCCAGCTGTAAAAAACCATGCTAAAATGCCAAAGCAGATAGTGGAACTTGGCGCAGTCTCCAGGCTTACTGGCTTCTGTCAAACTGTTCAACCCATGCTAGCAGGGAAGACGGATGTTAAATGATGATGATGTGTGTGCCTATGTATGTATGTGTGTGTGTGTGTGTGTGTGTGTGTGTGTGTGTGTGTGTGTGTGTGTGTGTGTGTGTTTAGTTGTGTGTGTGTGTGTATATATATATATATATATATATATATGGCGTTAAGAAGGGCATCCGGTCATAGAAACTAAGCTGGAACCTGGTGCAGCTCTCTGGCTTACCAGCTCCAGTCAAACCGTCCAACCCATGCTATCATGGAAGACTGATGTTAAATGATGATGATGAGATATCTATCTATATATATATATATATATATATATGATCTCCAGGATTGTTTGCTATTTTTACCTCTACTATAGTTTCTACACTATAGATATATTTTATTGTCATTCATAGTTATTTTATAAAACAATGTACTGGCATAATTTAGTATGATATTATTTCATTATTTTTGATGACTCTATATGTGTGTGTGTGTTTTAGTCATATGTATATATTTGTATTTTATTAAATATTTGTATTTGTATATATTTGTATTTTACTAAATACAAGAACATACACTAGCATGTAATCTAATGAATCTGTATTTCTTTCTCTTTTGCAGGTAAGTGCACAAATTTCATTTTGTTCTCCTCCACCGATCTGAAATGGTCTAAGATCATTTTAACCAATTTATAGTGGTAAGTTATGTTTAGTGTTGTTGCTTTGTTACTATTTATTGACAGTATTAATTACTACCACAGCCTTTAGTAATATATATTTTTTTTTGTTATCTTGCCCATGGCTAGCTATAATGTCACTTTTAAATAGGCAAATTTGTTTTATAAGTTGTACAAATAATTCTATATTTATTTTCTCTTGCTATCATCCATTCCTAGATGTGATATCATCAACATTATTATGTCTATTTATGCTGACACACAACAGCAATTTTATATACAAATGGGTTTTCACATAGCTACACTAGGCATATCAGTATTGAGGTTTTTAGATGCAAGCAGTCTTTAGTAGTTTTTACCTGAAAACTACTCTCAATAAGAAACTCAGAATAGTAAGTTATGTTGAATTTCCCAACTTCATATTTGAGAAATATAGGTACAGGCATAGCTGTGTGGTAACAAGTTTGCTTCCCAACCACATAATCTTGGGTTCAGTCTCACTTCATGGCACCTTGGATGTGTGTCTTTTACTATACCCCTGGGCTGACCAAAGCTTTGTGAGCGGATTTGGTTGGCAGATATTGAAAGAAGCCCCTTGTACATGTGTGTGTGTGTGTGTGTGTGTGTGTGTGTGTGTGTGTGTGTGTGTGTGTGTGTGTGTTACTGTCTCTCTGCCTTTACTTCATGTGAGTCTTATGATAGTTGTAAATGGATGTCACTGATATGCAAGCAATGTTCTTCATTTCCAGTCTTCTATGAAAACATGTTTGGTTATGAGGAAATATTACTTTACTTGGGAACAGGTGGGGACAAGAAGGGCATCCAGCTGTAGAAAACTGCCTCAATAAATTCTGTCTGACCCATGCAAGCTTGGAAAAGTGGACGTTAAAATGATGATGATGTTGTTGACAAAGTTTCAGTAAAGATTAAAACTGGTTCTGCTGATCCCTCTCTTCCTGTCCAGGGTGAGGTTGTATAAGTAGTTGATTACAAGTGCATTTAATGAAGTTTTATTTACACATGCAGAGTTGACTGAAATCTGTATGTCTATGTGCAACATTAGAGTATTAGTTAGTGATGGCAGTTGTTTAACCACAGATGTAATGATTGATAATTTTAGAAATATTTATTTGTCTTTCTAAATTTGTTAATGATGTGAGGTGAAAATTACTTCAACAAAAAAATTGAACCCAAGACATGAACTTGGTTTGCCAAGAGTTTACCATCACTCTCATGTGATGCACATAATTAATTAATTGATAACCCTGGTATAATTTTCCCCAGTCTCTTATAGTTATCTTTTTATTTAAAATTTTTTACTTAGAATTTGTATTTATGTCAATCAGTGTGATACTGTGTGTGTATGTGTTGTACCTGTTTCATTGTTAGTCAGTTGTTGCTATGCTGTGCTGTAAATAAATGTATATCCCTTGTATTACTTGAAGTGTGACTGCTAGTGATCCCAGATATTGAAAGATTTAACATCGGAATAATGTCACACAAACCTCTAATTAAGAGAGTATGTAGTAGGCCCATCATAGTGCCTGCTGTAAGTTAACAGAAGTATATGACATGTCTGTTCATGTATATACAGCTTATTGTACGTATAAATATTACAATGATTTTTATAATTTACTTAAGCGATTGTTTCTGTCGGTTTTATCAAGTGTATCCTATACATTAGGTCTTAGATTAATGTCTTGTAATTTAGGATGTTTCCAACTATCATGTTGGTAGAATTCTTGTGGTATGTAGAATGCTATAGCTTTTGGTTAGTGTTAATAGTTCTGTTTTCTAACAAACAGAAGTCATTGAAGAGATAATGTATTGGTCACTTGGACAAAGGTTTAAGATTTCTTTGTCTTGTGACTTATCAAAGAGAGCAGAATATCTGCCCTATTTATTATGTGTTTGCTAAACAACTAAAGAAGAAAATATTTGAAAAATTAGTTGTTGTTACATAAACAAATTTATGTTAATCAAGCTCTCCCTTGACTTTGTATATTTTAAAATATAATTATTGAGTTAATGGGCCCACAAAAATAGAGTAACCATTGTTTGAACACTAAACAAATTGTATAATTTGGTAGGTTAGAGAGCTGAGATTGAATTTTCTCACACCTATGGACTACAAGTAACATAGAAGCTAGTGAGGAACCTCTAGTCACTCAACTTGGAATCAGCTGTCAAATCTTCTTAAGGAAAGGACGCATTAGATAATGTAATCTTATATACTTTTCAAAAGATGGGATAGTCATAGCTGTAATGCCTTTGATCAGAGTTGATGTGGAGTTTACTCAACAACAGAACACACAGTCTGTAATGAATATAATATTGTTTCATGTAAATCTGTACAGCCAACAAACTGTTTGCGCCTACAAGAATATCTTTTGAAATCATGTGCAACATTAGAGTATTAAGTTAGTGATAGCAGTTGTTTAACCATAGATTTACTGTTTTAATCAACTATTGGGTAAAATTAACTGTTCTGTGGTATTATAACATCTTTGTAAGTTAAACATCAAGTTTAAAGGTCTGAAACTGTTGTCAAGACTGCTAAAATTAAACATTCCTCCTGTTTTATTAGTAAAATTCCAGTTAACAAGCCAAAGGCATCCCAATCATTTGTATGTTTTTTTAATCAATAGAACTTCTAAGAAGACGATTTTATCATAAGCAATTATTTTCTTTCTTTAGTTTGACATGTTTAATAAAGGATTAGCATTGGAGATTAACATTTCCACATCAAAGAATTGTTTTACTTCAAGATTACTCTTTCTAAATTACACAATCAATGGCTCTACTTAAATCTGTCAATGACTCACCCCATCATTCATTTGTACCATAATCTTAAATGTTTCAATTAGAATCCTCTCAAAATGTTCCTCACATACATTGAAGCTGGTTTTATATTAATATTTTCTGAAAGTCTAAATATCCTGCTAATTGCATGTTTCATATTCATGGTTTCCTAACAGATTAAAATTATCTCATGTCGAACCAGTTAATTAGTTGATGAGCGTAGCAGGTATAATGTATAGAAATTACTTTCTAGTAGATAGTTAATCTGTTTTAATTGATAAATATGATAACTATACTGTTGTTAATATCACTAAAACTATTATTCAATATTATCAAAATTCTATTTTCTTCTCCCAGTACTTGATCATTTTGGTACAACTGTTGAATTTATCAACCTTTTCATAAATTTTTTTTTTCACCTTCCTTGAGACACAGGGGAACATTATTATGAACTTGTCACCAAAAGTGTCTGTGTGAGGGCCTTGGTATGTTGATGGTGAGAAATATAAGTACAAATTTGATTTGGTGGATTGGTAGATTAACTTTGATGATGACTGTAGGGAGAAGGAGATAGAGACATATAGCCTAGAGCAAAACTGGCAGTTTTTACAGAACAATCTGCTGGAGGCAACATACCAGAATTTGGCTGGTGCAAGGACCCAACAAAACACAGTGACCTGGTGCTGGAACAATACTGTTTAACATGTGACAACAAAAAGACAGTCTTGAAAAGAGAGGAGGCAGCAGAGAAACATATTAAATAGCTACTAAAAAAGAAGCTAAACGTTAGGTAAAATAGCAAGAAGAGAGGAACAAAAGAAGTTTGCACATATTCTGTAATGTGAGGATCAAAGGCATGAGCTGTTTTGCAATGCTAGACAGTGTACTAGAGAAAATCGAGGTGTCAGGAAGAAGTGTATATGAAATGATAATGGCACACTTGCTCTCAATGACACTGATTAGAAAGAGGCAGGGAGATGCTACTGTGAGAGGCTACTGAATGTGGAGAATGCAAGGAAGTGAGAGAGCGCCTGTACTATATAGACTTAACAGAGTGACCAGGCATCAAAGTTGACAACAATATGGTAGATAGAGCAATAAGGGATATGGAACTAAGGAAAGAAGCAGGGCCATCAGAGACAGTCACCAAGATACTTGAAATACTTGGCAAAATAGGGTACAGGATAGTCACTCAAAAAATAAATCAAGTAATACAGGAAGGTGCCATACCCAGTGATTGATGCTACAGTATCGTTGTAGACTGATACAAGGGCAAAGAAGATGCACTAGAGAAAGGAAACTACAGTGACATCAAACTGTTGGACTGAGTTATGGAAGTTACAGAAAGGATTATTGCAAAACAAATTAGGGACAGGATTAGTCTGGATGAAATGCAGTTCAGCTCTCTTCCAGGAAGATACCGTATTCCTTGTGAGAGAAATACATTACTAAGATTAAGCGTGAATCAGGAGAAGGTTTTTAACAGAGTGCCTCACATTGTGATATGGTGAGAATCAGCAATTAGATGAGTGATGAATTTAGTGTGCATGTAGGAGTACATCAGGGCTTAGTTCTCAGCCCCTTCTTATTTTGATATAGTACTTAATAATTTTATATATATCCAAGCCATAACAAAAGAATTTAAGGTTGGCTGGCCTTGGAAACTCCTGATTGCTGATGACTTAGCTTTTATAGCAGGATTATACAAGAATTGAAGTTGAATTCCAGATGCTTCCTTCTTTTCCTGTCCATTTTCCCATGTTTGCAAGCAAAATCTGAAATTTGATAGCCTTAAAGTAAATTTAGTGAAAACAAAAATGTTGGTAAGTAGGAAGGAAGTCAGGACCTTTTATAGGATCAGGTAAATGGCTGTGCTATGTCTGCTGAAAAGGAGTTAGCAGAAATTCTATAAGGTGTGCCTACTGTTAACAATGGGCACACAAAGCAAGTAGTGAGATCACAGGCAGGTAAATAGAGAAAGTAGATTTCATATGCAGTCGGTGCACTGGAGCAATAAGCACTAAGAGCATTTGGAAAATAGACTCTCTCAAATGCTCAGATGGTTTCTGAGTTGTTGATAGCTTTTGCTACCATAGGTCTGTCATGAGCCCCAGGACACATAAAGCCAGAACTTAACCCAGTCTCCATGGCATATAAGTGACTAAGATTACAACACTCTTGCCTGAACAAGATGCTGTCTGTAACAGGGTTAAATTCCCAACTATTGCTGGAACTTATTTACAGCTGAGTGGACTGGAGTAACATGGAATGAAGTGTTTTGCTCAAAAACACAATGCACCATTGGGTCTGGGAATCGAAACCATGATCTTATGAGGCATGCGGCCTGGTGCAACACCCTAACCACTTGGCCACATACCTTTGCTACATAGGTGATTAAATTAGCAGTGAGGGTGATGTTCCAAAAGTATGATACCTAGAATAAGGACAGGCTGGTGAAAGTTAGGGAGCTATTATCTATGCTGGCAACAACAGGTTTATCGCCCAAAGTCACGGGCAGATAGTATGATGCTTGTGCACTGCTGCTTGGTAGTGATATGTAGACCTTAAAAGTAGAAAATCTGCTAATGCTAGAAAGAAATTAGGTGAATGCTTCACTGGATGTATCATACTAGTATGCATGAATGACAAAGTATAAATGATTTGAGAGGCAAATTGGGTGTAGGAGGAATTAAGTGCACCATCCAAGAGAGGAAACTGTGATAGTATGGGCACATGATGCAGATGGAGGGTGATTGCTGCATAAGCAAGTGTTAATCACACAAAGTGAATGGTGTCCGTGGAAGAGGGAGATTGAGGAAGACTTTGGATGAGATGGTGAAAAATGATCTCAATCTGACAAAGGAGATGACAGAGGACCATTTCAACTGACAATACATGGTGCTGCAGAAATCAACCCTTTTATGCATGCTTAGTACATGCCCCTTTTCATTACCTATTGTTTTGTGAATGCATCCACCCTGCCCACTGCCTATTCTATACCCTCGCACCCTCCACTATCTACTCTCCTGTCCTCTGTACCTTTTCATTTCCCCATTGTCTTTTCTACTTGTGGTACCATGCTACCTGCAATTGAGAGGAAAGTACTCAATTTGTGCATATTGAACATCTCCCTTCCCTCATACTTGACCATACTCCCATTGTCTTTTCTCCTAAATCATGACGCTTGAGTGGCATTTTGTACTTTGACAACCTTAATCACCCTTCTTGATTTTCCAATCACCATGCTGTCTTGGACATGTTTCCTTCATCACTATCTTGTCTCTTCTTCATGCACAACTTTACCCCCCTCCCATGTATAATGTGGGATAGCTCTGCATCTTCTTCTACTGTCATATGCTCTCTAACTCTATTCCTTTGCTATAACCTCTTGACATTACTTTTCACTTTCCCTCCTATTACCACTTTCATAATACTGTCTATGTTAGTTTCCCCCATACTACTCTCACAACAATAAAGCTGTGTAACTTCAAGAAGAACCATCATCATCATCATCATCATCCTTTAACGTCCGTTTTTCCATGCAGGCATGGGTTGTCCAACCCATACTAGCATGGCAAGCAAACTGCCCCACCTTATCACTGGGTCCACCTATTCAACCCACTCCATCACCATTACCATTTTGTCTCCTTCTCCTTTACACTAATCCCTGACATTAATCTATTAATTTTTCCTTTGCCATCTACCTTGTCTGTATTAATCCCACCCCTGTTCTCTCTCATTCTCTCTATTATTATCCTCTCATAACAATAAATCTCTTCCATCCATCATGGGGCTCTCTTTTGGTTTGTGACCTGCAGGGTGACCTTCAACATTGCTGGTGCCACACAAAGCACCCAATACACTCTACTCTGTAAAGTGGTTGGTGTTAGGAAAGGTATCCAGCTGTAGAAACCAAAAAATGAGACATTGGAGCAAGACAGGGTCCTCCAACCTATTGGATCCTGTTGAAATGTTCAACCCATGCCAACATGGAAAATTGGCATAAAATGATGATGATGATGGTGATCAGCATATCAAGGGTGGTTTATGGCTAAATAGCTTTGAGGAGAGTCTAGGTGAGATGTGTCTTTAATCCAAGATTAGAGCTAGTTGGACAATTGCTGTTAGCTGGCATAACTCCAAGAATGGTAAAGACATTGATTAAATCTAGAGCAATGAGGAAGTGAGAGAGAGATTTTTATGCCAGAGTAAATGGAAGATGTCACTGGAATCTTGGTGAGAGGAGAGTATGAATTCCATATAAACATAAACATAATCTTTCAGAAAGTTGTTTTAACCCTTTAGTATTCAGATTATTCTGTCGAATGTATTACTTATTAATTCATATTGTTTTCAATTAATCAAGCAATATTTTGTCGCTTTGAGATTTTGATGATGTGATTGTTTATTTTTAGAATGACATTATAAGGTAGATGGGAAAGGCCAGTTTGAACCTAAAACATGTAGAATAATTTGGCCGATTTAAGTGCTAAAGGGTTAATATAAGATTCATTCCTTTTTCCATTAATCATTACTTTCTTAGCTTCTAAATACATCTATATGCATTTGTAAAGCTATAAATATAAAATTATGGAGATAAAACGAGGCAATTTTTATGATGAATTAAAAATATTTAAACAATATTTCCAGAAAAATTTCTCCACTTTTGTTTTTTCACATTTCCCTGTTCTAGTTTTTGTTTTCTTTCATCTGTGAACTGAGCAGTGATTATGGCTGTTTCACATCTTCAAGTGATATTTGCATATAAATTGTTGCAGCATTTTCGCACTAATGAAACATTTTCCTCCCATTAATCTCTCTGAAATAAGTCGTATGTACTAAATTACATAGAATGAAATAAGTTATTCTAGTGCCTTTGTTAAGAGTACAACATATGGTCATAGGAAAATCTGAACTCTTAACCTTGTAGTCACTAATATGGCTTCTTTTACTGTGAATCTTCACCAAATTTAGCTTGCTTTAATGAGTTTCAGAAGCTTGTTTAATGAATGAAAGATTTTCAGAAGCTCCTCTTAATTAGTTGTAATTTTGAATAGAAAAATTAAAAATATTGGGTTGCAAGTGATTTAAGTTTTTATTTTTTCATGTTAAAATTGATTTTTTTAAAAATGGCAACACATTTATTGACTTACCACAATAGACAATTATAAATCAATACTTTTAGAGTTTTCTTCTATTAGTTTATTCTATTGTGGGAAGATAAACCCAATTTTCTGTAAAACTGCCACTTTAAAACTCAAACTAAATACTTTTTATTTAAACCTACTTAAACTTTTTGTATTTAATCCTGTATTTTATTAAATGATCAAACTGACCCCTCCAATATCGTTTTTTCTTTTTCTTTTTGCTCGCACACACTATTTCAGAGATGGAGGGACAGAAATGCTAAGCTATGATATTCATGCTTTTTTTCTTTTACAAATGTTTTATTAACTGGAAAACAGGTTTGTTAACCTTTACTAATGGTTGCTTTGTCTCTATCAAGGGAACATGAAGTCTTCTGATGAGGTCATCTTTTTGTTATCTCTATGCCTTCCCTAATAAAAAAAATAATATAAAACTAAAATATAGTTGGTTTTTAATAGATTTATCCACTTGAAACACCATTAGATTAAAATAACAAGATGTATATTAATGTAAGACAACACAATCTGTTGGTATTTGTTTGAGAAACTTCTGTTTGCTGATTTTTATATAGGAATGAAAGTTCCAACCAAGATCTGAATGACCAGGGTTGTCCATCACTGAGGAGACAAAATTCAGCCAAAACATTGGTGTCTGTTGATGTCATTCAGTGTGACCTGTTTTTAGCACACAAAATCTTTAAAGAAGTTTGAGACAAAATCCTACAGTTACCACCGTTTTATACTTCTATATACATTATGATTTATATATCGTTCTAGTTGTTGTGCAGCCCATGGTCCACCCTGATAAAACATATCTATAGTCAAAAGCAGTTCAGTTGTGACCATCCCACCTGCTTAGGAGTCTCTAAGGAGATGTTATCTAATATGTTCTTCCATTTTTTGGGAAATGGTAGGGTGTGATTTGAGGGTGAATTGGTTCCTATTTCTAGTAGGTTGAGCAACCTCATACATACTTGCATGGGTTGGATGTGTCTACTCTAGTGCAGCATCTTCCACTTGTTGGCATTTCTTTGCACTCTGTTGTCCTTGGTCTTCCACTGTTTCCTTCCATATGGATCTCTTGGCACTTCTTTACCTAAATGTTATCCTACATACACATTACATATTTGTATCAATGCAGTTTTCTCTCTTGTACACAACAGCTAATTCCTCTTACACCCAGTTTTTCTCTCAACTCATTTGTGTGCTCTTGTTCATACATACTAACATATCACATCCAGTGGAGTGTATCCATTGATTTAAATGTAAATTTAATTTTCCTCCTAGTTTCACATGAAAAAGTAGATCAATATCTCGAAGATCATTACATTCTGTAAATCTTTAAATTAGAAAAATTAATTCCCCGACACAAGGTTACCATAAATTGTATGTTGTTGGATTATTAAGATAGTCCACTGTTGGATTATTAATATATTCATTTTTTGCCTTACAATTATTTACAATATTATATTATGATATTTTTCTATAGAGAAAAATCAATATGTATGTGTAACGGAACATTGAAGTCAAACATATTTAGTATTTTTGTTTTGTTCAATCATCCTTTTTTTTTTTTTATATCCTTTCTAGTCTATACAAAGCTAGACACTCATTAAATTTGTATGCTGATATTGAAATATGTATTTAAAATTTCAAATCTTTTTATATCGATTGTTAACATTGGTTCAAGATCTTATTATAAGGAATAACACAGTTGTATAACTCTAGCCTAGTACTTGACTGGTACTTTATCAACTCTAGAAATATTGATGGCTAATTAAATCAGCTCTGGCTAGATTTGAAGTTTGAACATAGACTTATGTCCTGCTGATTCTACTCATTCCCTGAATCTCTGGATTATTTCTCTGATTTAAAACAAGACTTTGTCCCAACCCAGTTATATGAAAGGTTCTTTAACCCTTTTGTTACTATATTTTTGTGAAATATACCACTTTTGTCTCATTTAATTTTTAAAATGATCAAGAATTTAGTTAACTGACTTTATCATTAAGTTAGGGTATAGAACAAATTAACGTAAAATTTTGATGGAAGATTTTAATTTAGATCACTTTAAAACAGGAAATTTGTGACATAGAAGCAGGGGTGGTCTCAAGTGGGTTGGTAACACAAGAGTTAATACATTTTATTTATTAGGTTCAATTTATCAGTAAATTTTAGATCTAATTAAATCTGATTAATCTATTTAATACTAACTTGCACTAAGTTTTCTTAGTTAAATTAAAATATCAAACAAAATCTCATTATGACATTAATGATATGAGGTTAAAACCAGCATAATTTACCAATATATAAAGTTGAGATATTTATTAGACACCACAAAAACCTTGATTATAATTCAAATGTAACTGTAATACATTGGCATTAGAAATATGTGGTTAAATAATTAAATCATATTTGTAAGAATGACTTTAATCCAGCATGTTAATGAGTAAATACAATTACATATATTCCATATAATTAAGGTGGTGAATTGGCAGAATTGTTAGAGCATTGTGGTATGAGTTCTGAATCTCTTTGCACTGAGTTCAAATTCTACTGAGGTTAGCTTTACCATACATCCTTTTGATGTAAGTTAAAAAATACATATCTAGTGGATTGGTGAAACTGGAAGGGGTGACCAGACTTTGATGCTTTCTGATATTTGTTCCAGCTCTTTGTGATCTGAGTTCATATCCTGGTATGGCTTACTTGATTGGTAGATTTAATCCAATGTCCATTTTAGCACCACCACTTGGTACCTTGGGTACCTTTAGCAGAGTCCACTCTGTTGCAAACATTAGGGCCAGACCTTCAGTGTAAGGATATCTTCCAACATCCCTCCCATTAGTCTTGGTGACCCTATTTGAAGGCTCTGTAGAGGTTCATGAGCACTGCTTTTCTTCTTGACTATAAGATAAAGAATAAATAACAGTTGACATAGAATATAGTTGTAGAACTACTAGTCCCCTACTCAGTCAAAGGGTCTTGTCTTGCAAGTTATTTGGTGGACTCACTGGTGCCAGTGCCATGAAAAAAGCACCTAGTACACTCTGTAAAGTGGTTGGCATTTGGAAGAAACCATGACAGCAAACATTGGAGCTCAACTCTGGCTGGTTGGATCCTGTTGAACCATCCAACCTGTGGCAGCATGGAAGATGGACATTAAATGATGATGATAAAATATAGTTGCATAATGGAGATTAATGTATTTTATGATTGTTGGGAAGTTGCCCTATATTATGTATATTTTAATACAGGCACGTAGCATTGTAGATGCTATTTTGCTATTGTATGTGATTCTGTGTAGTTATGTATGAATACTGTTATACATGATTATACAGGTAGATAATCATCATCATCATCATCATCCTTTAACGTCTCTTTTTCCATGCAGGCATGGGTTAGACGGTTTGACTAGAAACTGGCAAGCTGGGAAGCTGCACCAGACTCCAGTCTATTTTTGGCTTGGTTTCTACAGCTGG
>JAOPUL010005855.1:18864826-18875024 GCA_027564515.1 Octopus rubescens | reverse complement strand
ACCCCAGTACTCAACTGGTACTTATTTTATCAACCCTGAAAGGATGAAAGGCAAAGTCAACCCTGGCAGCATTTGAATGTTGCCTTGATAATTATAAGAATAATTCTTTCTATTATAGACACAAGGCTTGAAATTTTGAAGGGGGGGGGCTAGTCGATTACATTGACCCTAGGGTTCAATTGATACTTATTTCATCGTCCCTGAAAGGAGGAAAGGCAAAGACAACCTCAGCAGCATTTCAACTGAGACCATAAAAGTAAAAAAATGCATGAGAATTAAGTAAAAATATTTTATTCTCTACAGGAAATAGATTAGTTATTTTTGCTAGTAGATAATAGTAATTGGTGACATACATCTTAGGTGTTGATAAGAATATGAATCTTTTAATTCATTAATCCAAGTTTGTGGAGTTGCGAACTTATTTTAGATATTTCTAGGCTAGTGTGGGGTGAGTTTTAGGTAGGGTGGTGTCTGATGTGGAGAAGCTGCATCCTCTGCATGGACTGAGGCGCTGATTCTAATCCAACTTTCTAACTTCTCAACTACTGGTTCCAAGCATCATAACACAGAAAATATGATAAAATGGTTTAGGAAGGTGTAACTCTGAGTCACAACATTCATTTGAGGAGAAACTGATGTAAATGTAATAATAAAAAAAATTGATACATAACAGTGTTTAGTGTTATGTTTGTGACTGGAGTATGTCTGTGTTGTACCTTAGTCGAACACATTTATCCCATATATATAAATATATATATATATATATATATATATTCTCTCTCTGGTCATGCACCATATATATATATATACATATATGTGTATGTGTGTGCAGGTCTACAGTTAATAGAGTAACAGTGCAATTCACCAGAGAAGGGAAGGAGTCCACATCACCTCTGACAGGCCCCTTTACTCTGTTAAGAGAAGTGTGGAGGATAATCCTCATTGCAAGGCCTCTGACATAGCAGAACAAGTTCATGTCAGTTCCAGAACAGCTGTTAGGTATCTCCACAAACATGGCTACTATGGCAGAGCAGCAAGGAACCCACTCCTTCGACCAGCCAATATCAAGCGAAGAAAAAATTGGGCCAGTGAGATGCTAGAAAGACCACTAGCATTTTGGGACACTGTCATATTCTATTATGAATTCAGATTTGCTGTATTCTCTGACAGTGGCCGAGTGTGAGTCTGGAGACTGTGATCAAGAATTTGGCGTTAAAAGATTGCAGTTAAGAATGAAACACAGTGGCTATTCTGTGATGGTCTGGGGAGCAATTTGGAGCAATGGTCGATCAGAGCTGATGGATTGTGAAGGAAACATAACCTCAGATAAATATGTATCCATATTGCAGAAAGGACTCCTTCCAATCTACTCCAGTGGTGAAATGATTAAAGAAGACCCTTTATTTATGGAAGATCCTTGTCACATGGCTAAAAAGACCCAAGATTGGTTGGAAGAGAATGGCAGTAAAAAGCTTCCATGGCCAAGCCAGTCACCAGATATGAACCCTATCGAACACTGCTGGGGCATAATGGACAGGACATTTTGTAAAACGAGCAAGAAAGCATCATCAAAGCCAGATCTGTTGAGATTACTGCATGAAACTTGGCAAGAAATTCCTCAAGAGAATATTCATCATCTGATCAGTAGGATACCTAATAGGGTTCTTGCATTGAAAAATGCAAAGGGCATGTCTACTAAATATTAGATATTCGCATTATAATAAATAATGAATAATTTGAATATATAATTTCAGATTTAAATAAATGTTAACTTTTATAAGGGTTCTATTTACTTCTGTCATCATGTCTGTGTATACACACACACACACACACACACACACACACACACACACACACACACACACACACACACACACACGGAAAGGACACGTACACACGCCAATATCATTGACATGGCAGCGATTATTGATTTAGTTTTATGCACTAAGTAAATTGTCTTTCACAGCGCATATGGGATACTTCATTGCAAAAAGCAAAATGTAGATCAATTTGATGATCACGCCAATGAGTACTCTTATCACCTTTCAAAGGTGGGCGGTACCTCCTAATATTGTTCATTCAAGGGAAGGACCGGAAGAGAGGGAGTAAAAAGAGATGAAAACAAAGCAGAAAGAATTTGACAAGATAATTGGCTCACACACACACACACACACACACACACCCCACACACACACACACACACACACACACATTTTGCTGCAGAGCGGCTAAAACATATACCGTTATTTGTTGTAGTTGATCAAAATCTTGGAACCGGACATCGAATTTTGTTTTTAGTCTAAAATTTCAATATATATATATAAAATTTTGAAGTTAATAACTGTTCATTTATTTTATGTTGTATAATTTCAATTGTGAGAATTCGTGTTTGGTTGCTTTTAACGGTCGCTTCTAAGCGCAGTATATTGGAAAATATGACCAAAGTTTTGCTTTTGTTTCGTTTGCAAAACTTATCTCATGTGTTACAATCTTGAAGCTCGAGGTTTTATTTATCAAGATTGTCACATCTGTTAAAATCAAAAAAATTAAATTTAATAAGCAGTTAGATATATAAAAAAAAGTTAATTTTGATAACCAATTATATCTAATAGCCAGTTAAATCTAACAACCAGTTAAATTTAATAACCAATTAAATCTGTTATCCAGTTAAATTTAATAACTAGTTAAATCTACTCACCAGTTATATTCAATAACCTGTTATATCTAATAACCAGTTACATGTAACAAGCAGTTAAATTTAATAATCAGTTAAATCTAATAAAAGAGTTGCCAATGATTATTCTCTCTTTCATTTAAAGAGACTTTATGTGGGACAAAAGCACCAACAATCATTCTAACACTTTTACTTGACCAACGTCTCTTTATATGTAATGGCAAATCGCCATGACTAGGATCGGTGCTTTCCCAGAAATATGTAAAAAAGTAGCATTGCAGAGTCTTAGCTCAAAGTGAGTTCGAAATTTTTAATACTGGATCAACCACTTCTTTGCTTCACACGTTTCTGAAGTGGTAGGCTGTCAATAATTGTTATTTCATAAAAAATGATTCGTAGATATATTTTCCTCGAGTGTTACCGTGTATGGATAATGCTTCTTACACATCTTTAACAGTGTAATCATTAAACAACATTGCACTATAAATGCACAGTTGTATTAAATTGATAATTGTTGGTTCATCCATTTGCAATGATAAATATTTGCACACAGAAATCTTTTTGTGTAATTATTTAGTTATGTAGTCAGAACTGTTCCAATCCTTCTAGCTCTAGTTTTCTTCGATAATTACAACTGATCCATGGCATGTATTATATCTGCCTTTTTTTTAGCAAGTCATTAGCTTCTAGCAAAGCTTCTTTCATCATTTTACTATCTTCGAATGTTTTTTTTTATGTTTCGCCAAAATAATGCGATAGTAGCAGCCAAAGATTTAGAAGTGAAATAGCACACTTACAAATAAACATTGGGGTCGATTTGTTCAACTAAACCCTTCAAAGTGGTGGCCCAGCAGGGCCGCACGCCAAAAAGCTGAAACAAGTAAAATATAAAAGAACGATAAACAAAATCATTCCCGCCATTCACTGGATAAATTTGTAGAATAACTCTTATATATGCAGCAGTATTATAACGTATTTCTTTACTGACTGCCATAGTCCATGTATAAATACTGACTTCTGAAATAATTTGATGTTTAGATATAAGAACGGCAGTTCTTTGTGGGACATGAACGGCATATTGGGTGTTTGTGGCTGATGAAGCGTATCTACGCCCGAACACGTATCCTAAAGTTCGATTGTGCCTTTCATAGCCCAGTGCGAGGAGATTTTATGTACATTGTCTACAAGGAGAATTTCTCTCCTGCGGCAGTTTCCGCAACGAATGAGTTACCATCACACACACACACGCACACGCACACGCACACGCACACGCACACGCACACGCACACAACGATCGTTGTTTTGAAATTAATAGTTTTGTTTTGGTTGTTTTCATTTCTGAAATTGAAGGAAACTGTATTGTAAATGTTTAATGAACAGTCTTTCTACTTTAGTACCACAATATTTACGTTGCAGATAAAGCTCATACATTTCTCTTCAGCCATTACGAGCACACACATTTTGTTTCTATTCTTTGTTGTTAAGGTATGTCTTTTTCCTGTTAACTTGCCAATCCATCAGTAAAATTATAGCCCCCCCCCTCTCCCCAATTGTCAATGTAGGTATGACAATGTTTTCGACATGGATTGGAAGCTTCTTGTAGTAATTCATTCCATTAATTTTGTTTTCCCGTCGAATAGAAACATTCATTCATGTTTAAAAATAGTTTCCTTGAAAATGGAAAATGTGACTATCTTGATTCTTGTATGGACCAGTTCATATTAAACAAATTATCTTAATTGCTGTTTACTTGAAATATTTCCTACTTTATTAATATAATTAAAATGTTCAGTTAAATATTTTTAAATAAATGAATAAAAACATAAAAAAGGAATTCTTTTGGATTTAATTAGCCACACTATAACCCAATATTTAATTATGTGGGGTTTTAAATTTTGATTTTGTCTTCATGATCCTTTCTGCAATAGGAACGAGGCCTGAAATTCTGGGGGAGGAGCTAGTCGATTACATCGACCCCAGTGCTCAAGTGGTACTTAATTTATCGACCCCGAAAGGATGAAAGGTAAAATCGATCTCGGCGGAATTTGAACTCAGAACGTAAAGTCAAAAGAAATGCCATTAAGCATTTTGACCGGTGTGCTAACGATTCTGCAAGCTCGTCGCATTTGTTTCCTTCTTCATATTGCCCTTATTCAGGAAACGATTCTCTCGACTGCTAGTTAATGGCTTTATAAAAAACAAACGTAGAAGTTGTTAACAATCGTATAAACTTAAAGGCATATTTTGTTGGTCAATCTGGAGGAGTTCTGTTATACGAAAATCTTTCGGCAGACGGTACATTTGAGGCAAATGGGCGCCAGGTAGCTGTAAAAGCCGTATTGGGTACCTTGGCCCAGGTCAAAGAAACTATATGACTTGTAAAATATAACACGCATAAACATATATCCAAGACAGAAAAAAAGCAAGGATCAATACCTGATATAAATTGATTGTTAAAAAAACCCTGACACATTGGATAATGTAGTCTTCGTAAGGTTAGACCCGGATTTGATTTTTGGAAGTGCTGGGAATAGCGAGTGATATAAATAACACGTGACTAACGAGCAGCAGTGGTGGAGTTGATGGCCTGCAACCCGGTCACCTCAAACATCTTAGTTTTCCACACTCCGCCGAGGCGGGCGTACACTTGCTCCGTTCCATCACTGCTTTGACAGTCAGTTTTCTCCACGTGGACCTTCCCGCCATGCCCGAGATCTTCTCTTCGCAGCTAACCTGATTGCGCTGAAGAAGAAGGACGGAGGCATCCGTCCTATAGCGGTGGGAAACGTCTTTCGTCGTAGATCAGTCAGCGACGATTTGAGCAAGAAATTAAGCCATGTCCAGCTGGGTGAGGGAGTCTTGTGCGGATGCGAGTATGCTGCCCACGTTGTCAGACACTTCATTCAGTATACGCCTCCCTCGTCTCCTCGCCACCTATTGAAGTTGGATTAAAAAAAAAAAAACGTCTCCAACAGCGTCAGACGCGACCACATCTTGGAGACGTGTTTTAGACGCATCCCCTCGCTGTACCCACTCGCATATCTCTCCTATGATACACCCAGCTCACTCATGGCTGCCGACAACAGGATCGCCTCTTCCACTGGTGTTCAGCATGATGACCCTCATGATCCGCTCCTTTTTGTGCTGGCTATTGTCGACGTCGCTCGATTGGTACGCTTGCCCTTTAATGTTTGGTATATGGATGACGCGCCCTGGGTGGTTCGGCCGAGTCCGTTGTTAGAGACCTTCTGCAGGTTATTTCATCCCTAAAGCTTCTTGGGCTCGAGATCAACCCGTCCAGGTCGGAGGTGATGAATGTGAGCGACGGTGAGGCCGAATTTCGAGGTGCGTGTTCAGCATCCAGTCTGTCTTGGCGGGGGCTCGGCTGACACCTAAGGACTCTGTCTACATTCTTGCCCCCCCCATCAACCCTCCTGAAAGCCATATTGGAGTGCCTGGAGGTTAAGTTTGACAACTTGTCCAGGATGACCGAGAGACTGCGCCTCATTGACGCGCACCCGGCGCTCTTCCTCTTGAAGAAATTCTTTGCTCTGCCCAGGCTACTTTTCTCGCTGCGCAGTGCACCATGTCACCCTTTCAGAGACTGCCTCAGTGACTTTGACAACACCATCCAGCGCTGTGCCGAGCTGATTAGCAATGTCAATTTTGACAGCGCCGGCTGGCAACAGGCCAAACTGCCTATCAGATTCGGTGGCATTGGTCTGCGATCTGCAGTGGACCTGGGTCTGCCGGTCTACCTCTCAACGGTTTCCTCCAGCCACACTCTCCTTGGCGACATACTAAACGGGTTAACCGAACCTGATGTAGCCCAGGTACCCGAGTCATCCCTTGCCGATTTGACTGCTGATGGGCTCGCCATATCCCAGATTATGAATGTCCAACGCAACTGGGACGACATCCGATGCAAGTCCACCCTCGAGCGGATAGAAACATCACTTGACCAGCACCGCCTTGCCTGCCTCCGTTCTGCCTAGCAGCCAAACAGTGGCTCATGGCTCAATTCGGTGCCATGCTCATCTACCGGTATCCTTCTAGAGGATGAGTGGATCCGCATCGGGGTGGTCCAATGTGTGCGAGCTACATAAATGTCAATGCTGAGCGGTAGTAGACGAATTCGCCTTGTATCCTTTATCCCGCAGCCTTAGCGCGGGCCAATTCCTCCGATACGCCGCCCTGACTGACATCTTCAGAAGGGGCCTTGATGCGGCTGGCTTCCCGTTTCAATTTGAGCCTGCAGGTTTCGACCGCGGGGACGGTAAGCGCCCCGACGGAATAACCCACTTCCCATTCGAGGGAGGCACAGCCCTAGTCTGGGACGCAACGTGCAGCGACACGTCTCCGGCACTAACCTCGCAGCGTCTGCCGCAAACCCCGGTTTCACAGCCCGTAACGCGGAGGAGAGAAAAGTCAATAAGTACAGGTGTTCTTGGACCCCGTACTACCGATATCCTCTGCAAAATAGGGATAGCGGCGGCCCGTCGGAGAAATGAGCCCCGCGAGGTGGAGTGGCTACTGCAGCGAGTGTCGCTGGCCATTCTATGTGGCAACGCCATCGCGGTCATCACTGCGGGGCGCGGATGAACACCCCTTTTGTTTTGTGGATATGTGGCCCATCGTCCTCCGCTGCCCCCTCTTTCCCTTTAAAGAGTATATTGAAGTCGTTTTTCAAATAAAATATTGTTATACTTTTCATTTCCTTTTCGAAAGAAAATGTAGTATGTGTTAGATTCTTAGAAACATTTAATTTGTTGTAGTTTAGCCTCCTGTTTTGACGCTGTCTTAGTATGCCAGAAACTATTTTTTAATAAGTCCTTTCTTTTAGACGGTACGATGTGATCTACTATTTCTACAAGGTCAAGTGACAAAGTACATGCTCCCTTATTTGCTTTATCTTTAATTAATTTTTGGAAATGATTTTGCATTGATCATCAAATTAAACATGTTGCATTTGTCCTGAAAACATTAAAGACAACAGAAAAAAAACTATAAAAATTGCAGAATATCAAATCCGTAAAATGTCACCAGAAGGTAATGAATTATCTATTAAACAGCATAATTAAAAAATACTTTTTTTCAGAAAAGCACTCAGGTGTATAGAATATCAAAAGTTATGTAAAACTATCGGGTCATGTGTAAATGAGCTGATTAACAATGAACTTACCTAAATACTACGATATTTACTTTGTGACACATATGTTATTCACTCCAGTTACACGAGAAGATTAGTAGTCGGTGCAGTATTAAATACACACTTTGTCGAACCCGCAATTCGCTGAAATCGCTTCTAAACTTCAGTAAGTATTGAACTATTCATATTTACTTGTATATTTATTTCGATGAAATTTACTGAAACAGCATTTATAGTTTATAGATTAAACCAGCTTATACTTTTTTGATCTGAAATATTGGTTTCAAATTTTGGCACAAGGCCAGCAATTTCGGGGAACGGGGTAAGTCGATTACATCGGCCTCAGTGCTCAGCTAGTACTTATTTTATCTACCCCGAACGGATGAAAAGCGAAGTCGATCTCGGCGGAATTTGAACTCAGAACGGAAGCTGCACGGAATGCCTCTAAGCGTTTTTCCCGGCGTGTTAAGGATTCTGCCAGTTCGCCGCCTTTTGTTTTGGTCTGAAATATTGAAAGGGATCAGTGTGTTTTTGTTTTTATTTTTGTTTTTGTTGTTATTGTGTGGGAGTGTGTATTGCGTATGAAGTGTTGTTATTCAGGCTCTGCTCAGCACTGAACTTTCGAACCTGTGATTAAAAGTGTCCCATGTATGGTCATTGCCTCTTTCTTTTTTTTTTTTAATAATAAATGCTATATTGCATATTAGATTGTCATTGTCCATCCGCGAAGTTTCTTTTAGCGAAAGCGTGGTGGCAGCCAGAGGATATTTGTTCTACGGTTGGGCACTTAGTTTAGTTTTTCTTGATTAAATTTATTTTTTTAGCTAAAAATAATAGAAACTGTTTACTGTTTTATAACATCGGGTGAGTTAAAAATTGAGTAAAATAAAAGTAATTTCTAAATTTTGGCAATGGCCGGAATTTTGATAACAAAAAATGTGGTAAAATTACAAGAAATTATACAAGTTTTTTTTTTTTTTGGCATGGGCGGATACTTAACAGAAAATTAGGTAAAATAAGTGAAACTATTAAATAACCGTAAAATAACCAGAAAGGCGGTAAAATAGTTTGTTAGAAATTACTCATTACTAAATAAAGCAAAGAAAGAGAAAATCTGAACAAATTCTTGAAAACTA
The DNA here is from genome assembly GCA_027564515.1 of Octopus rubescens. Taxonomy (NCBI): domain Eukaryota; kingdom Metazoa; phylum Mollusca; class Cephalopoda; order Octopoda; family Octopodidae; genus Octopus; species Octopus rubescens. The sequence continues at coordinate 18,866,065 of JAOPUL010005855.1, read as the reverse complement.
TTTTCGAATTGATTGGAAAAGGTGTTGAAATATATTTGGAATCTATAGAAAATGTAAGGTTTGGTGGTAGTGGAAGAAAAGGTCGTACAAAGATTACCAAAGAGAGAGAGGTGGAGGGAAGGATTGTCTAAAAGGAGAAGTATTTCGTAGACGAAATACTATAGCGATTAGCATATTCACTTTGGAATCTACCTGAAAGTATTAAGAATGAATACATACGTAATTGTTATTTATTCACTGATGTAAAAATGGGGAAGTCAGATCAAGCGTTAAAAAATAATAATTGAATAAGACACAAAATACAATTTCTAAAGTAATTAAATATGGTTTCAATGAACGGTTTTTAAGACAGTTATTTTTAGAGTACCATTTGTTCACGGACAGAATCATATTCTTTATAAAATGTATTTGGTATTCACTAAAAATCTGTGATTATAACAGCAGTGGCGTGAAGGACCGCAGGTCAAATAATAAAATTGTTATGAACTGTTCAGAATGCCTTTGTTAAATTATTCAAGGACCATACGCCAATTTGTGTTAAAGTATAATATAAATAACAGTTTCACATAATTCATTGTAAACACTGGTGGTAAAAGATATGTAGCAACAAACATTTTTGAAGTCTTTAAAAACAGAGCTTAACATTGTATATCGTAGGTTGATAGTTCTGCTACGAATGGATATAAGTGAATACAAAGATTTTGATTATCTAAATCATTACAGAACGATCAATATAACTGTATGAAGCTAAAATAGTTAGGCTATTTAAAAACTTTATTATAAGTATACACAGAGGCCTCGTTTGCTTTAAAAAGGTGGGGGTGGGACAAACCAATATTTGTTGATTCATAAAGGAGCATGTTAGTATTGCTTATAGTTCCTTTCCTGGACCCTATCACATAAGTAAATTTTTACGCTAATTACATCTTATATATTCAAATGAAGTTCAGATATAAAAAATATATAAAGTAAATTTATTGTCTTTTAGAACTTTCCAAATGTATTATATCTCGCATCATTGCTGTCAATAAATAATGTAGCAACTTCTTCACAACTAATCTTTTTCAAAACATCTCTATGAACGTGGCATATTAGAATATGATTCAACCTTTGCTGAGTCATAGTCGATCGCAGCCAAGTTTTGAGTCTCCGCAGAGCACTAAAAGATCTTTCAGCTTCACAAGAACTGGTTGGAAACACTAAAAGTAGCCTGAGCAATCGCTCAACATTTGGAAACAT
>JAOPUL010005855.1:18837791-18849078 GCA_027564515.1 Octopus rubescens | reverse complement strand
TCGTATAAACATAAAGCAAGATAAATGCAAATAATAATAATAATAATAATAATAATAATAATAATAATAATAATAATCTTCTTACTATAGGCACAAGGCTTGACATTTTGGGGGAGGCGGCTAGTCGATTTCATCGACCCGAGTGCCCGACTGCTACTTAATTCATAGATCCCGCAATGATGAAGGACAAAGTCCACCTCGGCGGCTATGTAGCGTGTCTTGTAATATTAAGTTACGTTTCTTTATACTCTGGGTTCAAATCTATTTCATCTACAATTAATCCTTCAAAGGTCGATAAAGTAACAGTCAAATACGAGTACTAGTAAAATTAATTAACGTTCTCTCCCTGTTACGAACGCATTTAACTATGTTAAAACCAATAATTATGATAGTTGTATGTATTTCTGTTTTTTTTTTTTTTTATATTTCAAGGTATGGAAGGACGCTGCAACTCAAATACTTTTCTCTATTGGAGTCGGTATAGGTGGGTTATCAACATTAGCAAGTTATAACGACTTCCATAACGACTGCCAGAGGTAAAACTGTCTCTTACTATCATTATTGGTGTGTATACTGGGGTAGAAGTTTATGAGTGAGCATTTTCCACCAAACTGTTATATCGTTTCAGTTTTGTGATTAATGATTTAAAAGAAGGAATAAGAATCTTTAAAAATAATGTCTATTTCAATGAATCGAAACCCTTTTGTCTATGTGAAAGATCCATATTAAGTAGATTATGAGGATCAGTGAAATGTGGTTGTTTTACCCCAGGATAAGTCACGCCTAACGGTCATGGGGCGCATAATTATTCCCTCAAACGACAAGATACGATTTAAAGATCATATGATCCAGGTATAACATACACCCACTTATACATGGGCCACAATGTTCATCCTGGTATTCAGTAGTTTATCACATAGCATGCAGTTTGACAGTCTATGCTTAATTTCCATTGTCTATATGTCTTTTTGTATGCCTGTAAGTTCTTGTAGCAGTAACATATTAGGTTGACTTCAAGCATTTAAAAAAATAAAAGTTGGCCTTGTTGCTAAGTAAGAAGCCTTCACACTCTTGAGTGCACCAATATGTCTTGGATTAGAGATAGATTTAGGTTGATTGCCTTTCGGTACCCAGCTGTAGCTACCTCAACTACAGCCAGATGGAGAGGATAGCTGAAAGTTGTCTTGGTTATGGACACAATACACATTGTGGTATTTACAAACGGCTTGATGGACTGGACAGTTGAACTAAAGTATATTGGTCTTGGACACAATACAATGAACTGTCACACAATACGGTACTTACGTGCAGCTAGGTGGACTGGGCTGTTAACTGTCAAGAGTCTTCTTAATGGACACGGTACAGTGAGCTATTATACCCCAATGAAGTACCTATTTACAGCTTGTTGAATTGCTATATCAACATTTATGTGCTCTCTCCATGGACACAGTACAATTGTATTTTATACTACTCGGTGGTATCTACGTGTGGCGATGTGAACTGGACGGTTTATAGCCATCTGATTGTACATTACGAGTACAGCACTGACTCAGTACTTTACGTCTATAAATATATGAAGTAATACTTGATAATGTTAGTATATTATTAATTTCTTACACAGACGTTAACCCCAAAGTAATAGATGAAATACTTTTATACGCAGATGACTGCCGGATTACTCTCTACTCTTTTGTCCATGGCACTTCCACTACATATTGGTTTCAAATTTTGACACGAGGCCAGCAATGTTTGAGAGGAGAGATAAGTCGATTACATCAACCCTAGTGTTCAACCAGTGCTTATTTTATCGACATCCGAAAGGATGAAAGTCAAAGTCAACCTCAGCGGAATTTGAACTCAGACTGTAAAGACGGACGAAATGTCGCTAAACATTTTTGCCCGGCATGCTAACGTTTCTGCCAGTTCACCGCCTTCACTTCCACTACATATTGATAAGACTTTTGATATCAACAGTGTTTGATGTAATTCTATTGGGGGTATTTTATTAACCCCCTTTTTAATTCTGTCTTCGGACTTATTAACACAGATTCCATTTTGTAAATTATGATTTATTTCTATTCCATACAGGGATGCCATCATTTTACCAATAATAGATGGAGCAACTAGCTTTTTGTCCGGTTTGACATCATTTAGTATCCTGGGATATATGGCTTACATTAGAAAAACAGATCTTGACAATGTGATATCTAAAGGTAAATTAACCATGCTATATCTAAAATGGCAATGCTGTTGTTATTATTGATATAATACCTTAAGATACGTTAAACATGATACGTAGTCTGATATAAAAATATCGGGACTGGTGTTACAAAAAGAAAACTACAATACATATCGATTCGGCATTTAAATCTCCTTCGAAATAGTCCCATTCTGAAGCCACACATTTTATCCAGCGCCCTTTCCATTGATGAAAGCATTCCTAGAACTACTTTTTTGGTATAGCGAGCAGATTCTTCGTCAGATCCTTGGTGTCTCTACGTGACCGAATCTCAAACAACAACACCCGAGACCAAGTCCGGCAGTGTAGGCCACAGTGGCTTGGCCACGTCTGCAGGATGAGCACCGGAAGACTATCACACCAACCTTTGTGACGGCAGCGAAATACGTATTGGAGAATCCAGTGTAGCACACCAAAAAAGACATGGGCGAAACAAATTGTGGAAGACCCGGAGTCGCAGCGCTTCGACCTCAAGCATGCTAAGGCCAGCGCCATGGATCGGAAAGCGTGGAATAACATCATCACCTGATTACGTCATCCAGCGGCTCCCACAGCAGCGCATTGGTTAAGAGGACAGCCTCCCCATCCGGTCGCCAGCTAGAGATTTTATTTATTTACTTACTTTAAACAATGGAAATAAGCGAGAACGTTATAACTTAGTATGCATGCACGACAGAGTTCAAAGTCAATCTGTTCCAAGCAGCTTCACTCTGCGTACTTTAGCTCCGTTACCATAGCAACAGTCCCGATACTTTTTGATCAGATCTCGTATACGACAATGTGACAATGTTGTACGAAATCAAAATTTCATCAACCCAGCACTTCTTTTCTGTATTTTGTCAGGTCCAGGGATTGCCTTTATAGTTTACCCACAAGCACTTTCAACTTTACCCTTACCTCAGCTCTGGGCAGTAATGTTTTTCTCAATGCTTGTGTTGGTCGGCTTAGACAGTCAGGTAAGTATTCTTTTATCCATAAATTTTGACCAGTTTTTGTGCCTGTATTCACTTTGACATGCAACAAAAATATGCAATAACCATTACCTTTCATCCATCTCACAAAAATTTCTTCTGCTACTTTGTTCTCCAAGCTTTCTCCACAATTCTATCTACACCTCCCTCTAAAATCTGCATTATTTATCTCCCTTTTAAAACCTTTCTTTATATCTGCATTTATCTATCTTTTTTCTCTAACCAAGGCCCTCTATTGAAGCATGTTTGCGGTGCATATCCTTTATATTTCAAAGTTCTATAGCTTCTTTCAATCTCTCTATACCTCCCTCTTTCCTTCCTTCCCTCCCTTTTCTTACAAAAATTCAATTCTCTTTTCTTCACCTATGATACATTTATTTATTCATTTATCCTTGTTTTAATTTTATTATCGCGTCATTTCATTTACGTTTCTAAAATAGTTTTCGCTTGTTTTTTCCTTTGGCAGAAGCAGAGCTTATAATGACTATATTCGTTCAAGGAATAACATACCTTTTATTCAACTTTATTTCACTCGTTTATTATGTTTATATTTTAAGAAATCAGTATTAGCGACAGAAGCAGTATTAGTATCAAAGGGCAATCTTTATATCTAACTTAACTTGGATGTATTGTTAGCGCGCTGAATACTGCATTATTTACAAGGCGAGTACTGCTCATATGGACACAGGGTGCATAAAAGCACACATTTATTGTGCTACGGGCGCCGGAATTACAGATCACGTGATTTCGACGTGCCCCGTCTCTTCAGTGATATAATTATCTATATTATTTTCGGCGAAGGGCAATCGACTTAGCCGATAAACTCCATCGATTTTGCAAGGGTACAATCTCATACAATCAGCTCTAAATATTTATTTGATTATTAATCAACTGATTTTCTCTGCAGTATTTTAAACAATTGTATTGTTCACTATTGTCTGATGATCAGTTACGTGAAAATTTAAGTAATGGCTAGTGAAGATTTTCAGCATCAATAAAACTCTCTCTCTCTCTCTCCCTCTCTCTGTACGCATACGCACACGCGCACGCATACACACATGTATATAGAGGCATACATACATATACATATACATAGAAACTCAAGTACACATACATATATAATATATGCACACGTGCATGTGCATATATATATATATATATATGTATGTGTGTGTGTGTGTGTGTGTGTGTGTGTGTGTGTGCGTGTGCGTGTGTGTGTGTTTGCGTGTGCGCAGGTTTAAACAGGAAACCATTTTCAGATATTCATAGTTGTATTGAAATTTCTCTTACATATGCAGCGGGGATTCAAAACCGAATCTCTGGATACGCGGTCAGACACCACGAGCAAACCACCATAGTTTCATGTGATCGGTCTATTAACCGACCAATCAACGTGAAGCGATGGCGTGGGCAGGTTTTCTCGAACATTTTAGAATTTGTCTTCCGGTCCCTTATGAAACCCGTTCGGCGCGCATTTTTACCAGCCAGACGACCCAGGAAAGTGGCTAAGACCCAATCAGTCACCACCACAGACCAGACCAACGCACCTACAGACCGTCACATTGGTGACCCTCGACACGAGCGACCACAATAGCAACTCAACCACGGCACTGCCAAACAACATTCCGATAATTGGTGACAACCGAATTTCATTCCCTCGACATTTGGTGATATCCCACTCAGAAATATCCAACAAAAGCCGTTAAAATAAACCCAACGCTTTTAGTGAGTGAACATCAACTCATCACGACTACTACTACTACGAAGGGAAGAAAGATCAAAGGGGGAAAAAGCCGCCACACATGCAATTCTTACCACCTCAACCCCTACCTCTGCAAGCTATGACGTTGAAAACACTGTTAGCTTAGACATATCTTTCGTCTTGCTCGAAATAGCAGTCAAGTCTACCCTTCAACACCGAGGAAACTCTCTTTTTCTCTCGAATGTGATTCCGGAGTGAAGTTGATCTTGAACTTCTCCAAGTTCGTTATAACGGCCAGTATTTAATCTTTTCATAGGGTTTAATTTGCGTGGTTTCAACTAATTTTTATTCAAAAAGAAAGACGACTTTACCTGTTCCGTCCGTTTCTTCTGAAAATAGCGAGAGTTTAGCTATTCAAGCTGCCTTGTCCTTCGTTTCACTTCCATACACCGGAAATCCTTCCATTTGGTTTTCTCGACTCGAAGCCAATTTCGCAGCGAATAAAATTTCTTCAGATACGCGCTAATTTCACCTTTTAGTCAGTGTTTTGCCTCCTGCCTTAAGCAGTGAAGTCAAAGATTTGATTACCAACCATTCCGACTCCACATCTTATCAAATTATGAAAGCAGAAATTTTGCAACGTACTTCTACGTACAAACAGAAGCGTTTTCGCCAACTCCTTCACAAAGAAGTTTTAGGAGATAAGAAGCCTTCTTAACTGTTGAGAAGAATGAGAGAATTAGTGGAGGATAACTAACTCGAAGAGTCAATGTTGCGACAACTATTTTTCAAATGCGCAAGCCATTTTAACGCCTATAAAAGAGCAGAGCCCGACTACTCTATTGGCCGATTTGGCAGCTGGTATTGTGGATATTTCTTCTTTAAATACTGGTAATGTAGAAGTTTATTTTCCTACTTTCGTCTTTTCTATTTCCTCTGAGTTGGCGATAAGACAACAGAAGATAGAATTCAGGTCTTAACAGATAAGCTCGATATTCTACATGTTCGAATTCTCGTGACTGGAGGACTTCTAGAAAGCGCTCTTTCAGTCCTCGTAGGAAACCTACGTTGTTTTCTTGATATCATAATCCTTTTGGTGTTAATGCATACAAGTGTATTCAACCATGTCCTTTTAAGCCGTCTACTCAACCGCGGGAAACGGCTTTACCAGGGGTTAAGTGCGACGACATCCCAGGGCGGTCTTTCAATATGTCGCATTTTGTTTTGTCTATGACACCATTTCAAAGCATCGATTCCTTGTAGACACAGGAGCAGCTTGCAGCATTTGGCCAGTGAAATTCTTATGCGATTCCCGGACACCCATCAGCTATTACATTACAAGCTGTTAACCATTCTCCTATTTCCACTTACGGTGAGAAATCTATGACTTTGGATCTTAATGTGAGGCGTAAATTCAAGTGGATCTTTATAATTGCAGATCTTTCATATCCTATTCTTGGTGCCGATTTCCTGCATCATGTTGGTGTCGTTGTAAATTTGAAACACAAGCGACTAATAAACTCGGAAACAGATTTGCCTGCACAGGGTATATACTGTAAACCTGCTACTGTCACTCCTTAAGAACTTTCTAGTTATCACTCGCACTGCTTTTAATAATGAGTCCGGCGAACTCTGTTACACATCATATCATTACTATAGGACCACCTGTTTCATCGCGACCTAAAAATAGCTAAGGACGAATTTAGTTACGTGCTGGACCTTGGAATAATTCGTCCTTCCTGTAATAATTTCTCTTCTCCACTTCATATGCTTCCAAAACATTCTGATGAAGATTTGCGTCCTTGCGGAGACGACAGACGTTTGAATGCTCTAACTGTTCCTGATAGGTACCCAATTCCACATATTCATGACTTCTCAGCTTTACATAGTTGTACTGTTTTTCCAAAAATCGATTTAGTACGCGCCTATAGTCAAATTCCTATAGAACATGCTGATGTTCCTAAAAAAACCATAACTACCCCTTTCGAACTTTTCGAATTTCTTAAAATGCTTTTTGGTCTTCGAAACGCTGCCAATTCCAAAGATTTATCGGTGAAGTCACTCGTGGTTTAGACTTTGTTTTTGCCTATATCGACGACTTGTTGATTGCTAGCCCTACGGAAGAGCAACATGAACAGCACTTAGAACAACCTTTTACTAGATTATCACAGTTCTGTGTTGTAATTAATCCCAATAAATATATTTTTAGCGTTTCTTCAATTACATTTTTGGGATATATTATTGATAAAGATGAAATCCATCGGTTAATGGAACAAGTAAATGCATTGCTAAGGAAATTGCGAAGATTTCTCGGTATCATTAACTTCTATAGAATATTTAACCATATTTCCACAAACAGCCGTTATGTAAAAGAAAAAAATGAAACTATTTCTCTAAATCCGGAAGAATTGCAATATTTTAATGATATCAAAGAAAAGTTAACTAAAGTTACACTATTAGCCCATCCGGTACCAGACGCTCCTCTATCATTGATAGTAGATGCATTTGACGTTGAAATCGGTAGGGTACTGCAACAGTTTGTTCAAGATTCTTGGGAACCCCTTTCCTTTTTTCCCCAAGCGTTTCAAACCAGCAGAAATGAGGTACAGTACTTTCGGAAAATAATTAGTGTCCGCTTATTTATCTGCGAAGCATTTTAGACACTTCTTAGAAGGACGAACCTTCACCATATATACTGATCATACTGATCATGGATTTTCGTTATGTCAAGGGTGCTGATAATTTTGAAGCAGACATCCTGTGTCTATGTCAATGCTTTGCATTCCGCCGATATTATTGACTTGGAAAAGATTGCTGTAGATCAAAAGAACAATGAAGAGTTATTACAACTCCAGATATCAGAATCATCTTCTCTAGATTTTAGTTACCACTTGCATTCTAGTGTTTCACTTATAAGGTATAATGTTTCTACTGGATTTTATAGACCGTACTTCACAGAGAATCATAGACGAACCGTCCATTTCGTTCTCCATAATTTATCTCATCCGGGTATTTCGGCAACAGCAAAATTAAAATCAAATCGTTTTGTTTGGCCTAGTATGCAGAAGGACATTCGTAATTTTATATCCAGCCAAAAAGCCAAAGTTAAGTACCACGTCAAAACACCATTAGGAACTTTCGCTACTCCTGACACTCGTTTTAAGCATATCCACATAGATATCGTGGGTTCTCTTCTACCAGTTCAGGATAAAATGTATCTTTTGACCTGTATATACCGTTTTTCCACATGGCCTGAAGTCATACCGAATAAAGACATTTCATCCCTTACTGTTGCAAAGGCCCCCAATGGCCGAATGGATTTCACTTTTTAGAGCACTTATGACAATAACGACCGACAAGGGTCGTCAATTCGAATCCAGGCCTTTCGTCGACCTATCTAACTTGCTAGGTACGCGTCGAATTTTTGCTACAGCTTACCACCCCATGTCTAACTGAATGATAGAACGTTTTCATCGACAGCTTAAAGCAGCTTTACTAGCACATTCTGATTCAGATAGATGGTTAGAAGCCCTGCCGAGTGTGTTACTAGGTTTACATACCGCTGTTAATAAAGACATAGGAAGACCCAACAGAATCACTTAAATTGTCTGGTCAAATGATATTGGCTACCGGTACTCAACAACATGATCCTGCCAACTATATTCATCAGCTGCGAAATTACATGGAGTTACCTATTATTAGCGAGAATGCAGTCGAATAACTTTTGTTCAACCCAATATCTGTACCTGGACTCACGTATTTATACACAGCGATGCAGTTAAGCACTCTTGCAGGCAGTTTATTTCAGCCTGTACCATGTGTTAAAAGCTAAACCAAAATATATGGCTTTGAACATTCAGAGGAGACGGGAAACAGTCAGTGTTGATCGACTTATGCAGGTTTTTGTTAAGTCTATTCCCCTACCACAATCAGTATGCCACACCCTAACAATCTGCATATAAACGTGCATTTCATACTGACAGTGTAACCAAAAGTTGAAGAGTACATTGGCTGTCTAGGTACATCATTATCATTATCCTACTTTAACATCTGTTTTCCATGCTGGCAAGGGTTGGACGGTTTGACCGGAGCTGGCAAGCTGGGGAGGGGCTGCACCAGGTTCCAGTCTGATTTGGCTTGGTTTCTATGGCTGGATACTCTTCCTAACACCAACCACTTTACAGTGTGTGCCTGGGTGCTTTTAACATGCTACCGGCACCGGACTCTCACCACTAGTGCTTTTACATAGCACCGTCACAAGTGCTTTTTACATGGCACCACACAGGCATTTTGGTAGTCAGATGGACGAGACATATAGACCAGGGACAGATGGACATAAGGACCAAGGACAGATGGACATATACAGATATACATACATAGCCCAGTGGTCTGTGTGCATGTGCCCGGACCATCTACGTAGAGCAGCGGCCCATGTGCATGTGCTCGAATCCCCTTCATATTGGTGAGCAGGAGGGAAAATTTTCATACAGTGAGGTAGAGTGGGAACTTGCATCTAAGGACATATTTTTCACATTTCTAACATAACAATATATCAGAGACAAAATAAGACAAGCTTAGATGAACAAAACACAAATTTATCTTAAATTGAGAATCATATTTTGCATCCCTTTGGCGCCTTGTATTGCCAGAAATGGCTTTGCTGCCCTTACCACCAAAATAATTGAGAATCGTATTTTACATCTCTTTGGCGCTTTATATTGCCAGAAAGGGCTTTGACTCGACGCAGCCACTTCTTAACACAAGACTCTTGACTCGGCCACTTCTTAACACAAAACTCTTGAAGCAGCCACTTCTTAACATCCACACATATTTTTATTAACACACAAACAGAAAATGTTTACTTTTTGTAGTTCCCCTAAAAAAAAGTAAAAGAACTGCAGAACTTTACATTTTCTATGAACTTTTCATTGTTGCATGGACATTTTTTCTTTCAACAATTTTTCAGACAGACAGACAGATAAATAAATAGATAGGTAGGTTGATTGATTGATTGATTGACTGACTGCCCCTTCAATACTGCCTATGTAGATTTTCACATTTCAAGAATCAAATGTTTCAGAAAAAATATACAATTTTCAAAATAACCATGGAATTTCCCTCGGGTATTGCTAGTATACAATAATTCCTGATATGTACTGAGTGTGCATATGTTTTGATGTATATGTTTGTATTTGTGTATATCTCCAGTATAATATTATGCTATATGTCCCGTCGGTCACACTAGGGAAAGAAGTGTAAAACAACAAATGAAGTGGGAGTGAGCGATAGTCAGAGATGCAGGTGAACTGAGAAGAAGGGTAAAACAACAAACGGAGTGGGAGTGAGTGACAGTCAGAGAAAGTAAAACAACAAACGGAGTGGAAGTGGGTGAGGGAAATGGGAAGTATATAAATATAGAGTGAGTGAGTGACATATCATAACAGACGTTCGCACACACACACACACACGCGCGCGCGCACACACACACACACACACAGACAGACATATACACAAAACAAAATACGCTAAGTGATGATGGAAGTTCACACACACACACACACACACACACATACACACACACGCACACACACATGCGCACACACACACACACGCACGCATGCACGCACGTACACACACACACACACGCACGCACGCACGCGCACACACACACATGATACTTCTGATGGCGTTAGAGGATATAATTGTAACAGTTTATAGTTTATATTAACTTTTTTTGTTTTTTTCCTTTTCTGTGTTCACAATTATTTCAAATAAGTGATACAAATATGCCTTTTGTGATGAACAGAAGACAATTTCCTGTAATACCTGAATTTGCCACAACCATCAACAAATCACAAGGACAATCATTTAAGGAAGTGGGTGTTTATTTACTTTCTCCTGTGTTTTAGTCATGGGCAGCTTTATGTTGCTTTAAGCAGGACAAAAAGCAAGAATAATCCTAAGATACTTGTAAATAACGATAGAAAACAGGGAAACCATTATGGAAATCGCAGTTTTACTATGAATAGCGATACATATTAAGATGTATGTTCGTATGTAAACATAATTAGTCTCAGTGTGATTTTCTCCATGATTCATTAACCAGTGTGAGACATGCATGTCTTTAAGTGTTTTCTAAATAAAAATGTAACATTTTTGTAATTACAGTATTATCATTTTAAATTAAATTTTTATAACTATCATTAAATCATTCAATGAAACTTTACAATAAATTGTCTGTAAAAATGCTGTCAATTTTATAGTACGACTGGCAATATACTTTATATACACACACATTACATATTTAAAGTTTTTGTAAAGAATTTTTGATGCAGTCACAATATTTGAAAAAAAGATTTTCCTAGATTAATTATT
>JAOPUL010005855.1:18577208-18593152 GCA_027564515.1 Octopus rubescens | reverse complement strand
AATAAACCTCAGAGATGCTTTGCCCCATGTAGAAACTGCAGTAGATACTCAGAGGTTTTGCAAACTCTTCTAAATTCATTGCAATGCTGGAAACCCTTCCATATAGTCAGCAGGTATCTCAGGGTGGGTCACAAACGTTTCATCCCTTAGCCTGTATGTTTCACCTGAGTGGGGAGGGGGCAATGAGGACTGAGCTAGTATTCACCTACCGAAGGGTTCCACTTGCGGTCTCTTATCAACCATAGCCATCTTGAGCTAGTTTCTGTTGCCGTGCCAATTTCCTTGGCAGCATTCTTCGGTTGTCTGGGTTTCAGACCCCTCTTCTGCAGGAAATAGCGCAGTGATCTAAATAGAAAACCACGCCAGTTGTTGAGTATTCTAGAAGTAGTTTATCAATTTAGAATGGTGTATGTGGGGTACATATTATTCTGCTTTTAACTTTCTATGCGTGTTGGATTCCTCACCAAGATGGTAAAGAACATTTAAAAGGAGTGGATCATACCATCTCTCACCTTTTTTTTTTTTTTTATTATTATTTTTAATCTTTTTGTTGATTTGTTTAACAAATAGGTGCAGGCGTGGCTGTGTGGTAAGAAGCTTGCTTCCCAACCACATGGTTCTGGGTCCAGTCCCACTGTGTGGCACCTTGGGCAAGTGTCTTCTACTATAGCCTCGGGCTGACCAAAGCCTTATGAGTGGATTTGGTAGACAGAAACTGAAAGAAGCCTGTCGTATATATATGTATATGTTTGTGTCTGTTACACGTTAAAAATACCCGTGCCGGTGACACGTTAAAGTCACCTGGCACACTCCCTGGAGTGGTTGGCATCCAGCCGTAGAAGTGAAGGAACACTCTCTGGAGTGAAGGGCATCCAGCCGTAGAAACGAAGCCAAAAAAATAGACTGGAGTCTGGTGCAGCTCCCCAGCTTCCAGTCAAACCGTCTAATCCATGCCTGCATGGAAAACAGACGTTAAATGATGATGATGAAAAAACTCTGTTATACTGTTGAGATTTGAACTCTTGGTGATTCTATTGATTTCCTGATGTTTTGGGTGTTGTTGGGTGAGGGGAGGGGATTCTCGTATGGTTCCCTCATTGCATGTTTAGGTTTGCGTGTCGTTACTGAAAGCTAACGAAACACTCATTAAACAGTTGTCATTACTCACAACCTTGAGAGTTTCTTCGTGATTGCTTGATATGTTAGATATAATAGCCAATTCTTCTTCAGATCATTCCCTGCTATCACAAAAAAACAGGGAGGACACCTTGCATAATGTAGACCATGGTATACTATGCCTTAAAAAAAAATGGACTGGTCATGCCTGGACAGGCTTTTAACCTTTTAGCATTTAAACTAGCCATTTCCATCTAAAAATATTCTACATTGATTTACGTTCAAACTGACCAGATTTGGCCTTTCACGCCTACCTTACAATGTCATTACGAAAATATATGGTCACATCATCGAAATCTCAAAGCTATGAGACAACGCATGATTAATTCGAAATAATGTGACATTTGACAGAATAATCTGAATGAAAGCTCTGTTGGGTTAAACAACAAAATAAACCTAGTTTAAATCTGGTCTTGTGTTCAAGTCACTATGGGGGCCCAGGGCACTTCAAGTTCAGGAGCTCCCTCCTCATACAAAAGAAATTAAATCTTGGAAAATTATTGGTGTCGGTAATGTGGAGAAATCTATGGTTATTTATCATAAAAGAGAATCCGTTACATTTTTTAAGACATCAAGATATGTTTGTATATTGAAAGAGAGCCTCTTCATGCTAGATTGCTGGGAGATGGGGCCACCCTGTATAGAGTGCTCCATACCCTTTGTAGCATCCCCTCTTCCCCGATATCGAGGGTGGACCGGGGAAATTGCTCCCTTCGCCCCCCCCCTATAAATCCGGCCCTGCCGCTTTTAACCTGTATAAAATATTCACAAAATTAATAATGGTTTCTAATTTAGGCTCAATGCCAGAGATTTTGGGTATAGGCTTGGGAACAGAGGAGTGCAAGCGCACCCTCTAAAATATTTTAGGGGTGGTGAGGGGCAATGAAAACGTTTTGAACATTCTGGGTTGGACCTGAGTTTGCACCCACTAAGCAAATTTCATTTCTGCTCTTATGGTTTTAAGGGCAAAAGTTTAGTCGATACCATCGACTCCAGTTCTTGACTGATACTTTATTTTATCGACTCCGAAAGGATGAAAGGCAAAGTTGACCTCGGCGAGATTTGAGTGCAAAACGTAGAGCTTGAGGAAATACTGCAAGACATTTCGTCGGACGCTCAAATAATTCTGCCAATCCAACTAAGATTTCCAGAGCATTTCGGGCTCAAAATGGAGGTCACCCGTCCAAGTTGGAGGTGATCAACGTGAGCTACGGCGAGGCCGAATTCCAAGGCGCCGTACTCAGCATCCAGTCCGTCTTGATGGGGGCTCGGCTGACACCCAACGATGCTGTCCACATCCTTGGCTCTCCAATCGTACCGAAAGCCATACTGGAGTGTCCAGGATGACGGAGCGACTGCACCTCATTGAGGCACAGCCGGCGCTCTTCCTCTTGAGGAATTGCTTTGCCCTGCCCAGGCTTCTTTTCTCGCTGTGCAGTGCACCATGTCACATGTACACATACCACCTCGGTGACTTTGACTGTGACATCCAGCGCTGTGCCGAACTGATCTGCAACGTCAGTTTTGACAGCGCTGGCTGGCTGCAGGCCAAACTGCCCATCAGGATTGGCGGCCTTGGTCCATTCACAATCTCATCTCCACGGGTTAGCCGAGATGGTTGTTGACCAGTTAACCGAGCCAGCCTTTACCTCTTGGACCGCTGATGGGCTAGCTCTCCCCCAGATTACAAACGTCCAACGTAACTGGGACGTCATCCTATGTAAGTATACCCTCGAGCGGCTAGAAACATCACTCGACCAGCACCGCCTCGTCTGCCTCCGTTCTGCCTCGTAGCCCAATAATGGCGCATGGCTCAATGCAGTGCCTTCCTCATCTACAGGTATCCTTCTAGATGATGAGTGCACCCGCATCGGGATGGCCCAATGCCTCGGTTTCTACATGTGTGAGCTACATAAATGTCGCTGCGGTGGATGAATTCGTCCTGCATCCTTTGTCCTGCAGCCTTAGTGTGGGCTGATTACTCCGACACTCTGCTTTGAATGACATTGTCAGAAGTGGCCTTGACGCGGCTGGTTTCCCATCTTGAGCCTGCAGGTCTCGACCGCGGGGATGGTAAGCGCCCCGACGGGATAACACTCTTCCCATTCGAGGGAGGCAGATCCCTAATCTGGGACACGATGTGCTGTGCGACACGTTCTTCGGTACCAACATGGCGGCGTCAGCCGCAAACCCCGGTGTCGCAGCCCGCAACGCAGATGAGAGGAATGTCTACAAGTACAGGAGTTTGGCCGGCCGTTATCAGTTTTTAACAGGGACGCAAAATGGATGCTAACTGAATGCCTTTGGTTTGTTTGTAGATAGGCTGCGTGTTGAAAATATAACTGTCAAATCTTGGTCTGTTAATTAATATTTATTACAGGTCTTTCAGAACATGAAAGTAAAACAAGTAAGCCATTATGCCGTTGTCTTCTCCAGAGAATGTCGTCTGTCCACGTATGCACCACGAGGTCGTGGACGCATGACGGGAAAGAGAGAAAATGACGTCTTGCTTAGTGAAGAATTTTGCTGCAACTCCTGTTTGGGAGTTGGCTAGCGTACGTCTGCCTCTTACAAGGCTAGCGGCAACTAGTTCGTTTCGCGCTCTCTGGAACTTGATCTCTAATTTTCCCGCGCTGAGACTAAGCCTTCAGTGCATGCGCTGCCAAGACGGTGCGCAGGTGGGAATGAACTAGTGTCTCTAGACACCACAGGTTCCGGCTGACAGAGGGTTCGAATCACGACTGGAGGATCGGCGATATCCTACAAATTCGTGCCGGTAGCCGTCGAGACGCCAGGTGTACTTGGTCCTTGCCCCACCTCTTTTCTCTACATTTTTTCGTCTTCTTTTTTTTTCTATTCTACTGATTCCAAGGAATCAACTGTATTCGTTATATTAATTTTGTAACTTAAGATTTTTGTATCCCCTAATTGCGCTCTTGGGTGTGCATGTTGTTCCTAATGATAGAAAGAAAACCACAATATATTTTGAAGTGGGATTAAAAATAGAATATTTATATGGAATAAACGAATCCACCGGGAAAAATAATTTGATTCCTGTAACACACACACACACACACACACACACACACACACACACACACACACACACACACACACACACACATCCATATATTTACGAGCACTTGATTCTTTGCAACATGATGAAACGGATGAGTTATCTCCCCTATCATCCAGAAACTTGGAACACCTCCACTCGCTTCGAGACTAAAATTATCGCTCGACCTATGAGAAATAGCACCCAAATCTCCCTCAAACCGTAATCTGCCATCTTGCGAAAAGTTTTATGTTTGATTGATGTGGTCTTGGTTTCATTGAATGTAAGAACTTTTGGGATGACCACGGATGGGAGGCTATTGATCATATATCTACTTAATCCGAGCTGGAATATAGTTAGACAAACTTCGCTATATAAGAACACTCAAAGATAGACATCAGTGCAAGGACCTAATATATGTTTAATATATGTTTAGTGTGTCACCAGTGTGTGAAAGACACTTTATGTGGTCGTACAACCAGCTAGAAATAACAACTAAATTAACCTGAAACCACTATCTTCAATAATGTAATCATGGATGGACTATGCCCGGAAACAAATATGACCGAGGGATTTTATCTGGAACATCATAGGTTAAATTATAATTTTCTTCTACTATAGTCACAAAGCCTGGAATTGTGAGGAAGGAATCTAGTTGGTTACATCGATCCCAGTGCTCAACTGGTACTTATTTTATTGACCCCGAAAGGATGGAAGGCAAAGTTGATCTTGGCCTGAATTTGAACTTAGAACGTAAAGCTGAAAGATATTTTTTAGCATGCTAACAATTCTGCCAGTTTGCTGCCTTTCTAGGTTAAATAATATTTTAACCTAGCAATTTCGAGGGTTGGGGAAATCGATGACATCGACTCCAGTGCTTATCTGGTACTTTATTTTATTGATTCTGAAAGGATGAAAGGCTAAGTTCACCTTGGAGGAATTTGGACTCAGAATGTAAAGATGGACGAAATGCCGCTAAGCACTTTGTCCGGCATGCTAACAATTCTGCCAGTTTGTTATCTTTATAAGTTAATTAATAATAATTGTTTCTAACATATGCACCAAGATCTGAAATTTGGAGTAGGAGGTTAGTCGATTAAATTAACCCCAGTACTTGACTGCTACTTTATTTTAGCAAGACAGAAAGGATAAAAGGCAAGGCTGACCTTGTTGAGATTCGATCTCAGAATGGAAATGCAACGAGTCATTTTCTCTCCCTAAAACGATTATGAATCTGCCAATCCCCAGCCTAGTTTCAGCAAACTGGTTGTTTCTAATGTAGGCTCTATTCCAGTAATTTTGGGAGGAGGGGTTATTTTATTAAATCGAATGTAGTACTTGATTGATATTTTATTTGATCGACCTTGAAAGGATGATAGGCAAAGTTGACTCTGACAAGATTTGAGTTCAAAATATAAATTGCCGAAACAAATACAGCAAAGCATTTAGTCCAAAACAGCTCAGATCATCTCACAAAACCTGGGCAACTTATGAATCACTGTCTTCATATCAACAAAAGAGATAATAATACATGATAGTTGATACTTCTTGAGATCTCCTCCAAATCTAACTGTAACATCATAAGGACAAGGTTGCCCTCTTGGGATCCTTAGACATGACACTCACTCTGCATACAATGGCTTCTGTGTTAGTGTCCATTAGGTGAGCATATGTTATTTCCTCTGCATGAGCAACCTGTGCTAGGTTTGAGACTTTAAGCTAAGACTTGTTTCATATTTCGTGCGGAAATTTAAGAGTTCCTCAGGATATGAATATTGAATAGTTTTCTATATTTATGTGTGACTGGAAAAGATTTATTTATCAATTTAAGAAAGGCTCTACTTCACAGCTCATAACATTTAAAGAAAACGAGGGTTTGAACCAAAGACCTATCACTAATGTCAGTATAGTTTTTAGCAACATCTACTGCCCTATACAACATTCCCTTCGATATTGATAGATAAAAATCATCAACATTGAATTGGGTAAACCTTACTCTGTTACTACAGCAGTTGTAGTTGAGCTATAAAAAGACTTTACTGATATTGTGCCATAGGGAGAGGTGGGAGACTCTCTCTACGATCCATTGATCTCCCATATATGTATGTATATATGATGCTGATTAAAGAGCAAATGACACACATTCACACACACACACACACACACACACACACACACACACATATGCACACACACACACACACATGCACACAAACGTCCATTTTCCATGCTGGCATGGGTTGGACGGTTTGACCTGAGCTGGCATATCAGAGAGCTGCACTAGGTTCCAGTCTGATTTGGCTTGGTTTCTATGGCTGGATGTTCTTTCTAACGCCAACCAAATCTAACGCCAACATATATATGTTATAATATTGTATCATATAACATAATATATGATATTATATATATGTGTGTGTGTGTGCATGTGTATATGTGTGTATGTATGTGGCTGTGTCTGTGTATAATCCAATTTTAGTGGACAACAATGGATCCACCCAACAGATTTTCAATTTGGCAAGAAATAATTAATAAGAAAGCCCACAAAGGAGGTTCAGTTGTTATTATGGATACAGAATATTGCACAAATATTGTATTTAATATGTTACAAAACAATATATACTATGAAAAAAAATCAAAAATTTCAAATCTATGAAAATTATGAAAACACTTACCCTTTCACTACACCTATACTGAAATTCCTTAAACTATAAAGAACTGGATTACTTTAGTTAGTTAATTAGTTCTCTTCATGCCATGAAGCACATAAGACTGCAACGCAATCTCTCCAGCTCTGTTTTCTGCCACTATTCTGGTCTCATTCCAACTTCTCCACCCATCTCATCTCCTTTCCTTGTAAATGGTTCATCGCTATGTGGTGTTAGGGTGCCCTGCTGCTCCTTTTCCCCCAGGCTTCCACTTTAGTGTGACCATACAATAGCTTTCTCAATCTTGTCTGAGGCTGTGTCCATTCCAGTTCTAGCGTTCATGTCTTATTTCATCACTGATCTTCTTGATGCCTGTTGTCGTTTCAATTATGTCATTTCGGACGCTTTGCAGCCACTTGATATCAAGTATTCTCCATAAGCATGAAAATTGCAAGCTGTCCATTGTTTTTTCTTCCATTTTTGTCACTTTCCAGTTTTCACCTCTGTAGAGTAATACTGTTTGGATCAATGCCTTGAACAGCTTCAGCTTTGTTTTGCAGCCTATACCTTTGTTAGATTGTAGAATGGTCTTGGGCTTTGGATATTCTGTTCTTTATATTCTCCATTCTTCCTCCGTCTTTCTTGACTGCCGCCCAAAGGTAAACAAATTCTTTGATGTATTTCACCTCGTTGTCGCTGATTCTCATACAAGCTTGTTGCCTGGCAAAGAATAAACTAATTAATAAAACATGTGAAAGAGCAAAAATATATTGTGTGAAGGTACCATTACAATCAGATTTAAAAAATTGTGATCCATTGTATCAGGACTGTGTTGTGAAACACATCACTTAAGAAACTTTCTAGATATTCTGCCAAAGCATTTCCTCTAGTACATAAAGATATACTCAACCATCTTCCTAATACAGTAAATGAAAATACCTGCATGGTTGCATATGATGTTGTAAACTTATACAGCAATATTTCATGCAAAAAAGAAAGCGAGCAATAAAATACTGGCTAGACTAATTTTCTTATGAAACACCAGAATGTGTAGATAGAAAATTTATTATTGATGACCTATTGTTCATTTTAAAAAACAACTACTTTATGTTCAGTAACACAACCTAACGTTAAAAGTCAGGAATGGCTATAGAAACAAAGGTTTCCCCAAAACATGTCAGCTTGGTCATGGGATACCATGTACTAAAAATCTATGAAAAATCTTCACAAATATTTGGAAATGAATTCAGTTGCTATTTGAAAGAAAACTGGAAGAAGTTTCTAGTTGATTGTTTCATTTTATGGAGAGGAAATAATGACAGATTCAACTAATTTCAAAATATAACATTCAATTCATTATGGAGTTCAGTTGAGATAAACTCTCTTTCATAGATATATTAATAACAAAAATAGACGCAATACCTCCTTTTTACATCATGTTATCCGAAACACACTCTAAGCAATATTCTATACAACTTAGAAAAGTAAATCTGCACAAATGTAATAAACCCTAAAACAAGACACCAAAGAATAGAAAAATTTAAAAAAATAATATTATCAAAAGAAAATATCCAAAATATTCTACAGTTAATGAGCTAAAGCTGATTAATTGTGGAATTCAGAAAGTGAAATAAATTAACATCTGAGAGCAACAAAATACAAAAAGGGAAAAAATGCTATTTCACACATTTCAACTTTCAATCCAAAGAACCCCAAAATGTTTCATCAACATCTGTATAAATCTACTGAAACTATTCCAGGATAAAAAAATGAAAAACATCTTGGAAAAACATCTAATTATAAAAAAGCGAAACCATTTGAAAAGGTATTGACTAATGCAAAGCTACATTCACTAACTATAAACTCTAAAGCCAGTAAATGCAACTGACCAAACAGTGGAGTATGTAAATACATTTTAGAAAGCCTTAAAATCCAATTCAAAGAGGGTCCTACCTTCAAAATTTAAAACAATTTTCCTTGTCATTCAGACAGCTTAATATACATTATAATATGTAAAGTTTGCCATGAACACAACATCGCACAAACAGGTATGACACTCAGAAAATGAATGACGGTACCTCACCAATAGATCAAGGAACCATATACAAGAAAAATTCCTGAGTCAACATGTGGAAAATTATGTGGGATAGATCTTACAATCTATTCAGTCTTCCCATTCTGTCAGTGTAGCCAGTCAACGATGGAACAGTAACGAAACAATAAAGACATAAATGTTATTGACAAATACTAATTGAAACTTAATGCACCATGCTTTAATTAGCTCACAACACTGACTATATTCCAATAAAATATTTTTTAGTTGGTGATATTAATACAAATTTTTACAAAGTAATCTAAGTTATGTAATGAATACCAGTTGCTGCTCTGATTGAAAACAAACTCAAATTATATTTACTAATATATTTATGTTGATGGTTTTTTTGTGTATCACTGTGAATATATGTATGCTGATGCATCCTTGTGTCTATGTGTATATGTATGTGCATGTATATATATATATAAGATATATTATATACACACACTTCTGAATATATACATGGATTGAAGTAATTTGAATTATAATCTTAAGATAGGTTTATTGCATAATTTCACTGGATTTGGACTGATAAAAAAATGAAGCAATTATGTTAATACCAACACCAATAACAGTGACAATAACAACAAAAATCCCGAGAAGACACTTTATTGGGTAAACGTTTTTTGTAAAAACAGAAATCTGCTACTTTTATGTTTTTATCTATGTAAATCCTTCACTCTCTGCAAAAAACTTCTTTACTCGGCATAAGTAAATATATTACTTTCAGAAAATACTAACCAATATATGCCTTTATCAAAAGAACATAAGCTAATGAAACACACAAATTAACAGTTACATTCCTTGCCTTGGAAATGGCATAAGTGACATTTCTATATAAAATTAATCACATCTTTCTTCCACCTCGTGGGCTAAAAATTGCTTTAAACTTTGAAAGCTGATAACAGCATAAATTGCTTACTAAAATGTGGTTTTCCTTTTCAGTAAAATGTGATTCTTTTTTTGCGTGTAAAATTCACTGTGTGAAAACATCCACTAATATTTTTACAGTAAAACTTTTATATATAAACATTTTTTATGTGAATACATAATTTTATCTTTGTATCTTTATTTTGATATATATATATAGATAGATAATAAATATTTATCTCCTATATCAATAAATGAAACTTGTTTTATTCACATATCCATCCATCTTCTTTGCCCTTTATTCCTAGAAGAGTCATGGGGTTAGAACCCTAAGGCACCTCCTGCATAGGGTTCTATTAGAAGCAATCATCATTTCACTTTCTGGAAGTTGGATTCTCAAGCATGACCAACTGAGACTTTGGATATTGTCCAACCATTTCATTCTTGGTCTACCCCAAGCATATTTTCAAACCCTTGTTCTTAGCTTTCCTATGCACACACACACACACACATACACACACACACACACACACACACACACACACACACACACACACACACACACACACACACATACACATATTATATATATGTATCTGCCCCACAGCTTATTTGTTGCCTGTCCTTATGTCTGTCTGCCTCCGATCTAATAGGTCTCATCTATGTCTTGTCCAGCTCTGCTCTCTAAGTCCCTCTGTCTACTGATCGCCTGTATGGTGCCACGTAAAAGCACCAGTGTTGAGAGTCCGGTGTCGGTGGCACGTTAAATGCACCCAGCATACACTGTAATGTGGTTGGCATTAGGACGGGCATCCAGCTGTAGAGTCCAAGCCAAATCAAACTGGAACATGGTGTAGACTCCTCTCGGCTTGCCAGCTTCTGGTCAAACTGTCCAACCCATGCTAGCATGAAAAACGGACGTTAAAGGATGATGATGATGATGATGATATATATATCTCCAGCCATTTGAGTCTGATGAGTCACCTATACAGCTAAGCGCTTTATAGGTACAAAACTAATGGTCACTTTCTTACTGGCCATAACAGTTTACTTCTTAAAATATATATATACATATATATACATATATATATATATATATTTATATTTATATATATTATCTATATATATACACATATATTATAAATATCATCATTATCATCATCCTCCTTTAACGTCCGTTTTCCATGCTGGCATGGGTTGGACAGTTTGACCGGAGCTGGCAAGCCGGAGAGCTACACCAGGCTCCAATCTGATTTAACTTGGTTTCTATGGCTGGATGCCTTTCTTAACACCAACGACTTTGCAGTGTGTGCTGGCTGCTTTAGCATGCCACCAGCACCGGACCCTCAGTTTTAGTGCCTTTTACATGGCACCGTCATGAGTGCTTCTTACGTGACACCGGCACTGGACCCTCGACGTGACCGCTTCTTGATGCAGCTGCTTCTTGCAACAGAACTCAGACTCGATGTGGCCGCTTCTTGCAACAAGACTTACACTCGATGCGCCTGCTTCTTGCCACAGAACTCGAACTCGATGCGGCTGCTTCTTGTCACAGGCCTCGAACTCAATGCAGCTGCTTCTTGCTGCCGGACTCGAACTCAGCACGGCCACTTCTTGCAACAGGATTCAAACTCGATGTAGCCACTTCTTGCAACAAGACTTGAATTTGACCTAGCCGCTACTTGCCACAGGACTCAAACTTGATACAGCTGTTTCTTGCAACAGGATTCGAACTCGACGCAGCCTCTTCTTGCAACAAGACTTGAACTTGATTTGGCCGTTTCTTGCAGCAGGATTCTCGACGCGGCCGCTTCTTGCAATAGGAATTGGCATGGCCATATATATATATATTGTGTGTGTGTATTTACATGCACATATTTCCTTCATATCTTCTGCTTTATGGACTATGAAGTTTCTTTCGTCTATGTTTTTCTTCTGATCCCTAACCAAATCTAATATATTTGATGTGTTTAAAGTCTGTGCAGAATGCAATAAGTTACATAATGATATTATGCAATAAAACTTTGTGTGGCCTGCTAACCTAATAAATACTACAACGAATATAATTCTTTGGACTTGTTTATGAAGTGGGCTGAACATTTTAGCTATTCTTTCACTCTCTGCACGTAAATAATCAGATTCGTGACTAGGAATTTAATGAAGCATTAAATTACTGTCTGTCTTCTAGACAATTACACTACACCTGTTCTGTGTGATTCACTAGTTAAGTAACCAGTACCACTGCTCAGTTATCTGAGATATTCAATTACAGATACAAGTAGATCATCTTTCAAAGTGGCCTCAATGTATAGTGATAATAGGTGACAGTTGTAGCGATGGTTGGTCGTGATATCCAGAATAGAAGTTGTTATTCTTCTTTTAACACACAATGTTGAACCAGATCATGCAGAACTGTTAGGGAGGATTGGTAAATATTTTCATACACCTAATAATTTGTACTTTTAGAAAGTTTATTTCATGGAGTATTTTAGAGTAGCTAAGCCCCTAGTTGTGAACTTTAAATTGACTGAAAGTGAGATCTTTGGTTTGGTCTTTTCTGTACTGTGAGCACTTTTTGCATATTTTG
The DNA here is from genome assembly GCA_027564515.1 of Octopus rubescens. NCBI lineage: Eukaryota > Metazoa > Mollusca > Cephalopoda > Octopoda > Octopodidae > Octopus > Octopus rubescens. The sequence continues at coordinate 18,580,724 of JAOPUL010005855.1, read as the reverse complement.
ATATAAATTATGTGACATTATTTTTCGGACATATCTGAATACTTACTTTCAGCATCACCTTGGAAAATAACCTTCAAACTTTTTAATGCAAATTTTCCAGTGCAAAGGCAGCATGCAGTAAGTCCAGTAAGTATTATCCTTCAAGAAACCTTTCTTTACTTGAGAAAAAAAAAATTTTTTGGGATGAATATGCATTCAAAGGAAATAATTATTTTAGTTCAAGGGAAGAGAGAAGATAGCCAAAGCCTGAGAAAAATAGCTGTTGACTTTGAAGTCAAAATAGATTTTGAAGTCTATAGAGGAATATATGTTAAAGAATGAGTATAAATGGAAAAAGAAGGAAAGAGGAAGGACAAAGTCACTTGGGAAGAGAACTCAAAGGCAAAGGAAAATGACTGTGTTCCGTGTACTGGCAGCTGGAGAAAAAGTAATGGCATGAAAGGTGAAGGAGAAATGTGAAACAAATGTAAATATTCAAACAGTTCAAAGAATGCTGAAAGAAATTGGATACAAGTATGAAAAGCCCAAGAGGAAAATTCATTGGAGAAAAAACATAAGCAGGCATGGTCAAACTGCACAAAATAATGGTTAACTTGTTGATTTTACCGAAGTAATTTTTACTGATGAGAAGCAATTTAAGTTTGATGGACTTGACAGCTGGTGTTCTTGGTCAAGAAAAAGTGAACCAGTGATGCTGAACAAAAGGCAGATGGGTGAAGGTGCAATAATGGTAAGGGGCATGGTCTTTCCAAGTTGATATTTTTAGTTAGAGTGGCTGAAAGGAAAGCAGAACAGCATTAATTACACCCAGCTGTTGCAAACAAGAGCCTTGTCCTGTATTAGAAAAAAAATGGGAGATAGTTTTATCCTCTAAGTCCAGAGTCCAGAGAAATCCAGATTTAGTTGAAAATATATGGGAAATGTTGGCATAGCTTGTGTATGACGACCCAGAAGTGACAAGTGAGGCAGAATTATGGAAACGGATGTTAGGAACAAAATGAAGACGGATAGAAACAAGAAAAGATGTTATAATGAACATGTTTGTCCAATACAATGAACGAATAGTGCAAGTTATTGGAAAGAAAAATTTAAGTAGTATTGGACTAGTGAAACTGAGTGACACTGTCTGAAATATATTGTCGCATGATTTTAATAAAATTTTTACAAAATACTACTTAAATTTTTACATATGTGTTCAGGAAGTGCAATCAAAACAAGAATATTATGCACAGGTCTACATTGTTTTATTCTAAAAGTGTGTTTATCACTAAGTGTTTATAAGCACTACATCTCAGGTGTCCAAAAAAATGTGTTGACCCCCTGTATAAAAGACATTCCAGCTGTGTGACCATCCTGTCATTTTAGGCGATATGTCTAGGACCAAATTTTTCTATGTGTGCTTGCCTTGTTTTAGATGGTAGGGAATGTGATTTGAGGGCTATCATCCCTAGCAGACTGAGCAACATTGTAAAACAGGATTGAGGGACCATTTTAATACTAAGGGCGTATTTCAAATATTTAAGTTCTTGTGTGATTCATATCTTTACTGAGAAAAATAATCCATATATAATTTTAAATTATTGCTTTTAAATTTTAATTTTGATATGAGTTTTAGAGATTTCTTTTGTGGGAAGTATTATATTTGCAAGTAGGTTTAGAGCAGTCATGGGCAAACTACAGCTCACAAGACTTTCTGAATGGTATACCAACAAATTTTTTTAGTAGTGTAGCCCACCTGATAATGAGCCTTGTTTCATGTCGCCCACTACTTGAGAAAGGTTGCCCATTCCTGGTTTAGAGACACTTGTGTTGAGGATGATTGCTATAGCTAAGAAGAGGATGGCTGCTATAGCAGAGGTATGTTACAGTTGCTGAATGAAATATTTGGTTACAAATAAAGATAACAACAGATTTGATTTCTTTGTAAAATTTATTTTCCAAAAAATGTTAATAAGATGTGTACAATTGTAAAAATGAAAATTGTGGAATTCTTGGAGATTAAGTCTTACTACTTGGGATCTTCACTATACAACTGCCATCATGAACAACAGCAACAATAATAAATTAAAATGTAAAAAGTATTATAAAACAAAAACGATTCTTGCTACAGGAACGCCATTTGTAAAGTAACAAGATTTAGCGAGAGAGTAATTATCTGAACTCTAAAACAACAAAAACAACAACAATATCAGCAAAATAGAGATCAAATAAGGTTGGAATATGTCTGGTTTTGAAATATAGGGAAATTCAGATGAAAATTTTTCACTAAACCGAACTGATAAAAGAACTATATATATATGGTGGCTGTTTTAATTTTCAAGTTCCACCAGTATTCTTTTGACACATCGGTCTCAATAAGGTCTACTTCGTTTGTAGCTATTCTCTTTTTAGTAATCCTGTTCCAGATTGTTCTGACCACCGTATCAAGCCTCATAGAAAGATAATATCTGGAAAATACTCTCTCACAGCTGGAAATAATGTGGTTGATGTCTTCAGCCTTAGTCTTGCACAGCCTACATTTGTTGTCTGTCAACATTTTCTGCCTTTTATGTTGTAGGTACTTGGTGGAGATCTCTTGTTCATGGATTGCATGGATTTAGCCTTCAAAGTGAGATGTCATAAACTTGCTAGGTTGTTGACATGATCAATCCCTTCTATGTATTTTTTGTTTTATGTGCCAAGTACCCATGTAAAATGTTCTCAGTGAACTGGTTCATTTTTTCTTCTGTTGTTCTGATAAGTAGATTTTACCAGTGCTCCTTGGGGACAGATATGTATCAATTCTTATTTCATACCTCTCCTCAAATTCATTAGCTATCCTAATTATGTTGTGGGTTCCGTGGTCACAAACTTGGGCGAAATATCTATTTGTCTCTTTCCTCTGCTGCAGATATTCCAGTGTCACAAAACGTGCTTCATATGACATCAATACGGATTTTTTTACCACAGCCACCTTCCTTGCATGAGAAGTATAGCCTGTCTACATCTCCATTGATGTTAAAGTTTCCTGTATCACTGAGCAGCTTGCGAGTTCGAAATTTATCTCATTTAATTCTTGTAGTGACCAGTTCTGAAGGCCAAATGTAGACGCGAGGACAGGTACTGCAAAGGTGTTGTGGGCAATATGTTTGTTGTAAGCTGATAGTCCTGCTGTCCATATTTTCTTTACTCGCCTGGGGTATTCATTTCCAAGCTTCTCCTCATTTATGGGTCCATCATATCTGGCATTCTTATCCAGTCCGATATACCTATAATTGTCAACTGACTGTAGAGGTTGAGTTGTCAAACCATTCACTTTTAGGCTTTGAGAAGAGGGAACAATTTTTCAATGTTTTACTGTCAAAAATGCTCATTTAGACTCACCAAATTTCATCCCAATGTCTGAAGAAATAGGGTTATAAGGTCCATTTTTTAATGTGGTTAATATTTGGCCCATATAGTATGTATATATGTATGTATGTATGTATGTATGTATGTATGTATGTATGTATGTATGTATGTATGTATGTATGTATG
>JAOPUL010005855.1:16880210-16890346 GCA_027564515.1 Octopus rubescens | reverse complement strand
ATGTATAATGTGCGTGTGTTTTCGTGAGTGTTTATATGTAAATTTATATAACCATATACATACAGTAAGTATATGTACGTACATATTGGTTTTAAAATGAGAACGACGAAAAAACGTGGCTGCCAATTTCTCTATTTATTTGCTTACACAGCTGTAAAATGGCGTTAGTGTTGTCATTCTAGCTATTGCTCCTGTTGTGTTTGTGGTGTTTTGTATTTAAGCAGAATACATATATATATATATATATATATGTATATATGTGTTTTTTGTTTGTTTGTGTGTATGTATTTGTCTGTGTGTTTCTGTTTTTTGTGCTTGTGTGAAAGTATTTGTGTTTGTCAGTCTCTATGTACCTGAATTAATAAGACTTACTTTTAAGTAACTATATGTGTACAGTGTGTATGCGTAGAAGTGTTTGTGTGTGCTTATGTGTGTGTGTGTTTGTGTGTGTGCTTTTCTGTGTTTGTGTATGTGTTTATGTGCCTGTTATCTGTGTCTTAGTCGTAATATATCTGTTCATAAATGCAAGACTTAAATATCATCCATACTTAACTTCAAAACCAAATATATGTGCGCGACTACAATGTCAGGCAGTATAGAGATCAGTTGACTTGCTATAAATATCAGCTAAATCTCCCTCAAATGAATGTTTTAAGAATAATAAAATACATTGAATTATGTAGTCCTAGATTTAATATATTTTAATATTAGACGGATTAGTCACGGTTGGAATGTCTTTGGTCACTGGAATCTTTGGTCGGTGCTGCAGAATCGTTATAATGTTGGATAAAATGCCTTTCTTTATTTATTTATGTTTATACACATCGTGATTTCACACTCTGTTGAAGTCTGCTTTTGATTCTTCCCAGGATACTGAAATAAGGTTCGAGTCAAGTACTTGCACATAATTATTTGTTTTTGTATTTTATATGAATGGGATGTCAGTAGAAGATCGAACGTAAAACAACATTAACCAACATTGAGAAGAATACTGCAAAAACTGCCATCCGAGAGGTCACCAGATCTTCCGCAAATTTTACACTAGCGACTTGAAATGAAAGAACCTATTGGATAATATAATCGTTAAGAGACTGTAAATGGCGTTGAAATTTAATTTACTCCTTTTATTCTCCCCTCTCATCAAGACAGGTGATGCTTCTCACACATTATGGATTCTATCATGTACATAATTATGATACAGGCAAAATTGAAGACCAAGTTTTCAACAACGTAACAAATTCTCCAAAAAGGTTTATCAGGGACAAAAATAAATGCAGTTGGTACAGTTGTATATGCGTATATACATCAGATATTATATACTCAGTGCTATTTTCATCTAATACAGTTGAACGTGCGTACATCGATACAAATTAAATCTAGCCCTCTTCTACACAAATCAGTAAATGTTTTGTTTGCTGTTTTCTATAAATAGCAACTAAATTACGCTTTAGTAAGTCCGTGGGTGTCTACCACTGAGGAGGTGAAATTAAGTGCGAACACCGGTGTCTGACTAAGCGCTGAGACCAATTCAAAATGGGCTGTTTTAAACAAATGATTTCTAAAGAGGAGTTTCTATAGGACAAAATAATAAATTCTACAAGTGCCATTCTACTTTTGTAGGTAAATTATACATGTTATACGAATCGTTATGTTATTCTGATGCTATTTCAAATCTAAAATTTCAGCATCGAATAGAAACAAGGAGTGTTATAATGGTTTCTGATTTAGGCACAAGGCCAGCCATTTGGGGGGAGGGGGTTAATCGATTACATCGAGCCCAGTGTTAAACTGGTACTTATTTTATCGACCCCGGAAGGATGAAAGGCAAAGTCGACCCCAGCGAAATTTGAACTCAGAACGTAGAGACGGACTAAATGCCGCTAAGCATTTTGCCCGGCATGCTAACGAGTATAATAATAATACTGTGTCACGCCAACAATAATAATAATGGTTTCAAATTTTGGTTGGGAAGCAAACTTCGTACCATACAGCCACGAATATATGTGTGTGTGTGTGTGTGTACATATATATCTGGATGTGTATGTGTGGCAGGCTTCCACCCAGTTTTTCTTTACTAAATTCTTCTCCCAAGTTATTGATACACTAAAGACACTTGCCCAAGGTGACACGTAGTGGGCCAGGGCCATCAGTTTTTGAGGGGAGGGAGCTAGTCGATTACATTGACCCCAGTGCACGACTACATGATTGGTACTTATATAAATTGACCCCAGAAGGATGAAAGGCAAAGTCAACCCCAGGGGAATTTGAACTCGGAACATAAAGACGGATGAAATTCCGCTAAGCATTTTCCCCCGTCTCCATGTTCTGAGTTCAAATTCTGCCAAGAATTTTTGTTTGATGTTTTTAAACACTTCTGCCAGCTCGCCACCCAATCAACAACAACAGCAGCAGCAACAACAAATTCTTGTAATATCACTTTTGGTAAGATAAAGAGACTTATAAACATGGAGATAACACTAAGATAAACAGACATTCCACATTTGTCCACAAGTCAGACCATTTAAAGTCTGGAATAAACAACAAAGCAGAGCTTCTAATAGCTTATCAAAAAAGTCTCCATCTTTGCAAAAAAAAAATACAAAATTAAAGGACAATGGCTCATTCTTTAATAGTTTAATTTGTGATCTCAATAGTGCAAGAAATTTCTCAAAAACACTTTTGTATTCCTGAAAATTACGATAATTACATCAGTGGCAGACAAGTATTTGGTTGTGGATGTAAGAAGTATAGAAGAATAGAAGTATAGAGGTGGAGAAGAATAAAAGCATATAAGAATAGAAGAATATAAGAACAGAAGTATAGATGTATATAAGAATAGAATTATAGAAGTATAGAGGTAGAGAAGAATAAAAGCATATAAGAATATAAGAATATAAGAACAGAAGTACAGATGCATATAAGAATAGAATTATAGAAGTATAGAGGTAGAGAAGAATAAAAGCATATAAGTATAGAAGAATATAAGAATAGAAGTATAGAAGTAAAGAATAAAAATATATATGTATATCATCATGATGATCATCATCATCCTCCTCCTTTAACGTCTGTTTCCATGCTGGCATGGGTTGGACGGTTTGACTGGAGCTGGCAAGTGGGAGGGGGGCTGCACCAGGTTCCAGTCTGATTTGACTTGATTTCTACAGCTGGATGCCCTTCCTATCGCCAACCATGTATTAAAAATATATATGTATAGTCCAACCCATGCTAGCATGGAAAACAGACGTTAAAGGAAGATGATGATGATGATGAAAAGTATATACGTAAGTATAAAGTTTTATCAGGAACTTATAAACAATGAATTTGATAAATAAATCTCACCTTTTTCTGGGACAATTTCTTGTAGGATTTTCACTTCATTTGTTGGCTACAATAAAATGTGACATTTCAAATTATACACATGTCTGTGTTATATATATGATTGTGTGTAAGTACAAGAATTACAACAAGACTGGATGGTCATATTTGGAAGTATGCGCAATCAGAGCTGACCTAGGACTAAGTCACAGCGACAGACATGCATCATACTAAGACAGAGGAGAGAATGATGAAGAAAGGAACAGGACAAGCCTGCTACACTGTACCCCTTACACCCTGTACCCCTTACACAATGTACCCCTTACACAATGTACCCCTTACAAAACCCTACAAGCATGTCGACAGTGTTGTGGTCTTCAACCAGGGAAGTCTTGAAACATCTGGAACAATGCATCTAAGAATTCCACTTAGTCATTTCACTGGCAATTTACATGACTTGATCAAAACTGACCTGGGGCTAAACAACAACGACAACAACAATAACTACAACAACAACAACGACAACAACAACTTACTGTGTCTCTGTGCAGCACATTTGGTAACTTCAAACTTCGCATAATTACGCTTTCTTCCAGATTATTGAAATCGGCCTGCAAAGAATAATTAAATAATAGGTACAGGTATGGTTGTGTGGTTTAGAAGTTTGGTTTCCAACCACACGGTCTTGGGTTCAGTCCCAGTGCATGGTACCTTGGGCAAGTGTCTTCTACTAAAGCCCTGGACTGACCAATGCCTTGTGGGTGGATTTTGTAGATGGAAACTGAAAGAAGATTATCGTATATATATATATATATATATCGCGAGACAAAATACGATTTTCAATTTGTCCCCGGTTGGTATGTCGGAGGAGGCGACGCCCCGAGCGTCGTGTACGAGACAATATACAATTCTCAATTTGTCTCTGGTCGGTATGTCGGAGGAGGCGACGCCCCAAGCGTCGTGTACGAGACAATATACAATTCTCAATTTGTCTCTGGTCGGTATGTTGGAGGAGGCGACGCACCGAGCGTCGTGTATGAGACAATATACAATTCTCAATTTGTCTCTGGTCAGTATGTCGGTGGAGGCGTTGTGTAAGAGACAAAATACGATTCTCAATTTGTCGCAGATGCTAAAGGATGATGATGATGATGATGTTATATAGGAAAATTAAGAATAAACAATTCAGCAACGATTGGACAACAAGTTGTATCAAATTAATGATATAAAATGGAGATACAAGTTGCTAAAAATCATCATTGAAAATCCAGAAAAATGTTTTGACTCAACCTGCTATATACAATATTTGAATTATCAAATGTTGACTCATTGAATTGGTTAGAAAGCTCACAATACTGAAGCTCTAACCCCAATATTGTCTCCAAATCAAGGGCCATTTCATCAATGCATAGCCTGTTAAATATGTAGACACAGTCATGGGTGTCTGATTGAGAAGCTCACTTCCCAGCTATGTTCTCTCAATTTTAGTTCCACTTCACAGCACCTTGGGCAAGTGTTTTCTACTGTAGCCCTGGGCTAACAAAAGCCTTGTGAGTGGATTAGGTAGATGTAAACTAGAAGAAACCTAGTGTTTATATATATATATATATATATATATATATATATATTCTCAAACCAGGAATATGTAAACAAGTGTTTACATATTTTTTTTGATGTATTGAAGGGAATAGAAATGATACAAAGAATTAAGTTCTCCAATACTGTATTGGAGAACTTAATTCTTTGTATCATGTATTTATGTATATATGCATAAATATATATATGTGTGTGTGTGTGTGTGTGTGTTTGTGTTTGTCTCTCCACTGCTTGGCTTGTTGAGGGCAGCACTTTTATGTCTACTGTATAAGCCTGTATAAGCTTGTATAGGCTGTATTGTCCAGGGTGGTGGTGGCGTTAAGAAAACTCAAGGGCTGCCCTGGACAGCATACACTCTAGCTACACTACTGTTAAGTCCTACTACTATATCATTATCCAGTACTGGAATTCAGGGCATAATATAAACAAGCAAAACCTTTGGGCCTCACAGTCCACAGGATCCCCAAATTAATTAAAAGAACATGTATATGTTTTCCATTTTTGTGACACCTAAGTGTAATTTTTTAAAGAAATGGCCTTTATAGTGTAAAACAGTCTTGGGCAAACTGTGGCCCCTGGGACTTTCTGGATGCCATGCCTAATTTCACGAGGAAAATAATATTCGTTAAAATTACCTTGAATTTTTTTAGTAGTGTGGCTCACCTGATGATGATCCATGACTCATACAGCCTTCTTCTCAAAAAAGGTTGCCCATGCCTGGCTTAGAGTTTTACCAAGTCTAAATCTGATACTGCCATTACCATTACACCTTCCTGCCTTGAAAAAAGAAGGACACCTTGGATAATGTAATCCTTTATATTTATAATGTGTCTCATCATCTGAATCATCTGAATAATCATTTGAATAATTTAATGTCCGTTTTCCATGCTGGCATGAGTTAAACAGTTTGACAGGAGCTGGCAAGCCAGAGAGCTGCATCAGGTTCCAATTGTCTCTTTTGGCATGGTTACTATGGCTGGATGTCCTTCCTAACTAATGCCAATCACTTTACAGAGCATACTGAGTGCTTTTTACATGGCACCAGCACCACGTGGAGGATAGTCATGACTGGAAAAGCTGTGATCATAAGTCTAATCAATAAAGACTGACCTGAGGTTAGACAACAGCAATTAAAAAATGGGAGCACTGTCACTAAGATTGGAACAATTATATCTCATCTTCAACATCACCCTCCTCTCCTCCTACTAAATATCACTATGTTAACATCATCATCTTCATCAACAATGAGAAATTGATGAGGCAATCTCTACATGGTCATATTGGGCTGTGAGAATTAGCAGATAACTACAAGTATGAGATGTTTTGGAATAGCTGTTTCCAGGGCCAGTGCTAGGAAGGGCAGGACCCAATTAGAGAATTGTCAGTGGGGCCCTCTACTCTACAAAAGCTGAAGATTGATATTTTATGCTTCTTGTAGTATGCCAGTCCCAGCCAAAAAGCATTGAGGGCTTGAGGTTCCACCATTAACCACAATGATACACTAAAAATTGAAAGCTCATATGAAAGTTTTAACATTTTATTATAAGTCAAGATAATTGCTGACATACTGTTTGTGAACAGACATTTCTGGCTCTTTTATCAGAGAAGTCTTACAAAATCCTTTCAAAATCAATGGTTTTTGTAATGTCATTTTCTATAGATAGCATTGCCAAATTATTTAGTCTCACTTTTGAAATTATTAACTGTAGGTATATTTTAATCAGTTTTAGTTTTGAAATACTTCTTTCACCTGATGTGACTGTTACAGGCATTGTTAAATAAATCCTCAAAACAATAAAAAACAGAAAATGTTTAATTCCCCATAGTGTCCTCCACTCGATCATATGCATTCTCTGCTTTTATATGTTTATGTTTTTTTCTCTTTATGTGAAGGCGCATTGCTTAGTGATTAGGGTATTAGCCTCATGTTCATAAGGTTGTGAGTTTGATTCCTGGCTGTGTGTTGAGTCCTTGAGCAAGACACTTTATTTAACATTGCTCTAGTCCAATCAGCTGGCAAAAATGAGTTGTACCAGTAATTTGAACAGCCAGCCTTATCACATTCTGTGTCATGCTGAATCTCTCTGAGAACTGCATTGAAGGTACACGTGTCAGTGGAGTGCTCAACCACTTGCACAAGCAGGCTGTTCCATTGAATGGATCAACTGAACTGCTCAACTGAACTGCTCAACATCATAACCGACAGAGCAGAGTGCCAGTTAGTTATATTTCTCTTCATGTGTATGAGAAGAGAGAAAGTATTTGTGTCAGTTGGGTTCAATTGATAAATTGTAATGTCTCTCTCTCTCTCTCTCTCTCTCTCTCTCTCTCTATCTGTATGTTTATATTTCTGCACACACTGACACGTGTGTGTGTGTGTTTACCACCAGTGTGAAAAAGTACCGTTGCCTAAACAGGTTCAGTGTCCAGTCAGCCGTGCCAAATTACCAGCGTCCAAACAGGCATGCTCAATCATCTCATTCTGGATAAATATACATAAAATCACACTCTAATATCTTGGTCAAGCAGCAGTTACATGTAATCTAGTACTAGCTGCTTGTGGTCAAGTGATAGGTGTCTAAACCAGCCACTTACTAGGCTTGATCTGTGAGGAAGATATATGGACAACCAGCAGGATTTAAAAACAAAACCAGATAAAGGTGGATGTATATCCTGAGAAAGAGAAGGGTATCACCAATATTATCAAGCCCAATAAAACATTTGAATGAAGGTTACACCATTATTTAATTTTCAGTGACCCTGTTGGTGCTGATGCCATGTAAAAAGCATCTGTGCTGGTTCCACATGAAAAGCACCTGTGCTGGGGCTATGTAAAAAGCACCTGTGCCATTTGCCACATAAAAAACACCTGTGCTGGTGCCACGTAAAAAGCACCTGTGCCTGTTCCATGTAAAAAGCATCTGTGCTGGTGCCACGTAAAAAGCACCTGTGCCTGTTCCATGTAAAAAGCACCTGTGCCAGTGCCTTGTAAAAAGCTCCTGTGCCAGTGCCACATAAAGGCACCTGTGCCAGTTTCACATACAAAAACACCTGTGCCGGTGTCACATAAAAAGCACCTGAACCAGTGTTATGTAAAAAGCACATGTGCCGGTGCCATGTAAAAAGCATCTAGTGATGACTGCAATCTAATGACTGAAACAAGTAAAAGATAAAAGATAAAAGACTATGTCAGAATAAAAGCCTGTATGGTCTTATATGGATCCCATTTGATCATTTGTCAATTCAATCAGAGCTGTCTTAGAGCTAAACAATAACAACAACACTATGATTTACAATTACCATCATTATCACAACAGACACCAATGAAAAATTATTTTGCTGTCGAGAGTAGGAGGAATTTCTGGCTCAGTCACAAAATATCTGTTCCTGAATGAGAATCCTACTATTAGGATGATACATGCAATAACAATAGAACTTAGTGATCAAAAACCTCCATGTCTCCTATACCAAACACAAACTCTACCAAATTATTGGGTCAGTCTATTCTCCTTTCAAATTTTCAGTTATCAGTAAGTGTGTAAGAGGAATAATAAAACTAAAGAAATTAAATAATGTTAGTATTGTGTAAAAAGAAGATTCTAGCATTTGAGGCCAACAGCTTTCTTCTTTAGAGAATATAAGGAAGAGGCAGTATATAAGATAGACTAATATAATGGCCATGCCTGCAGTAGCTGACCATTGAAGACCAAGTCTGGCAGTGCAGGCTACAGTGGTTTGGCCATGTCTGCAGGATGAGCACTGGAATACTATTATACCAACTTTTGTGGTGGCAGTGGCCCAAGCACTGGGGAATCCAGTACAGTGCACCAAAGAAGACATGAGCAAAACAAATTGAGGAAGACCTGAAGTTGCAGCACCTCGACCTCAATCTTGTTAAGGCCAGCGCCATGGATTGGAAAGCATGGAATAACATCATCACCAGTGTCTGCCATCCAGCAGCACCCACAGTTGAGAGGACAGCCTCCCCTTCCAGTCACCAGCTAGGGATTTAAGAAGAAGAAGAAGAAGAAGAAGAAGAAGAAGAAGAAGAAGAAGAAGAAGAAGAAGAAGAAGAAGAAGAAGAAGAAGAGGAATATAATGGCCTCAGATTTTGGCACAAAGCCAGCAGTTTTAAGGGCAGGGTGGGGGTTAGTCAATAACATCAACCCCAGTACTTGGTTAGTATTTTATTTTATTAATCCCAAAAGCATGGAAAGCAAAGTTGACCTTGGCAAGATTTGAACTAAGAACATAAAACCAAAAGGAATACTGCTAAGCATTTTGTTCACCATGCTAACAATTCTACAAGGTTTCCACCCTAAGAGGGAATAATATAAACCTTTCTAATATGGGAGAAGGGCCTGGAATTTCAGTGGAGGGGGTAGTCAATTACATTTACTTTAGTTCTTGGTTAGTGCTTTATATTATCAACCCTAAAAGGATAAAAGGCCAAGTCAACTTCAGTTCAATTTGAACTCAGAACATAGGGTTAAGCATTTTGTCCGGTGCGTTAATGATTTTGCCAGCTCATGGCCTTATGAGGGACTTATGTAAGGACAAGAAATATGAGGGAAAAGAAAAAGGAGAGCTTTGAGTAATGAAGAATTGCAAGGAGATTTTGAATTCCATTTTGAAATTATGTAACTATATTAGTAAATTTCTTGGTATTGTCTGGAAAATAAATTCTTCAGTTGTTGGCTAATTTGGTGAAAGAGAATCAAGGAAAGTCCTGCAAAATTCTTTTATTTATGTGCAATGTTTATGTCCTTTGTACAAGAGTAACTTGGTAAATAAATAAAATTTTCCTTGTATTTCAATAACCCACTGTTATAGAAACAACACAAAGGTACTCCAGCTGTGACAATCCAGTTAATATATCTTTAATATATGTACACAATATATATGAACTATATGTTGGTTTACTTTTTAAAAGGTTCACTAGTCTATATATATTTAATTATATTCATATATTATATTCAGGCACGGCGTGGCTGTGTGGTAAGAAGCTTGCTTCCTAACCACATGGTTCTGGGTTCAATCCCACCGCGTGGGATCTTGGGCAAGTGTCTTCTACTATAACCTCGGGCCGACCAAAGCCTTTTAAGAAGCCCGTCGTATATATATATATATGTATGTATGTGTCGGTGATACACTCCCTGGAGTGGTTGGCATTAGGAAGGGCATCCAGCTGTAGAAACCAAGCCAAAAATAGACTGGAGTCTGGT
>JAOPUL010005855.1:15966351-15977313 GCA_027564515.1 Octopus rubescens | reverse complement strand
CACAATATTATCCACAACATCACAATATTGGGTACTGTGCGACACCTTCATAATAATAATAATAATAATAATAACAACAATAATAATGGTTTCTGATTTAGGCACAAGGCCAGCCAATTTGGGGGAGGGGATTAGTCGATTACATCGACCCAACTGTTAAAGTGGTACCTATTTTATCGACCCCAGAAGGATGAAAGGCAAAGTTGACCCCGGCGGAATTTGAACTTAGAACTTAAAGTCGGAAAAATTACCGCTAGGCATTTCTCCCGGAGCGGTAACGATTCTGCTAGCTCGCTGCTTTAATAATAATAATAATAATAATAATAGTAATAATAATAATAAATGCCCTGGTGCAATACCAGGCCCTGGCTCTCATGGCTTCTAATCTTAACTGATTGGAAGTGTTATCATGTACATGCTTTGTCTTGGTGTAAAAGATGGGTTACAGCAAATATTCTGCTCAATACCATAGATTTGCTTGTCAGTTGCTTGACCTTAGCTAGTTGTGCATGTCCCTTGGTGGCTGAGGATATGTGCATCTCTGATCATGTGAAGGAGTAGTGGGGGAGCTTCATAGCCATGTGTTGAGTGGGATTCGTTGGGGTTCAAATAATTCCCCTCTTGAAACATAGATGTTTTGTTCATGCACTCTTTATCTTGATATGAGATCACCATATCAAGCACATATGGTTGTGATGCATGTGCCTGGTGTACCCTTATCAGATGGGTAGTCATGATGGGCATATTGGGTTTTGTATATCTGTGTCTCAGCGTCACTTTGATGGCATGCGCTGCTCTCTCACTCAATAATAATAATAATATCTTGGGGTAAATGAAGGGAAAGGGATTTAACATGGGTCAATGAAAAAGATCTGGAAGGAATATTATAGAAGCGTCACTATGGTCCTGAATACTGAGCTGAACTCCCAGGAAAGAATTGCAGCTATAAACTTTCTGGCGCTAACAGCTGTTCAGTATAGCCTTAATGTCATAAAGTGGAATTTGAGTGAACTCCAACGTATGGACATAAAAACCAGGAAACTACTGACATTAAACAGGGTGCACCACCCAAAATCAGACATCCACAGGCTCTATCTCCCACGAAAGGAGGGCTGTAGAGGCCTAATCCAACTTGAAACATCCTATAAAACAACCACGATAGGACTCCAAATGTACATCCAAAGTAACACCGACTGGATGATACAGCTGGTAAGACAACATGAACAGGGTAAGAAACTGCACTCAATCTCAAAGGTGGCATATAAATACAGACAAGAGCTTAACCTCCCTGATTATGATGATGATAATGAGGAGACACCACCCACTAAAGCAGCAAAAAAGTGTGAAACAAAAGCTAAACAGGAATGCATGAAGGAAATGTCAAGATCGTGGCAAAAAAAATCATTGCATGGGCAATACCCCAAATGAGCTGGGGAAGCTGATGTAGATATGAGAAGAACCCATCTGTGGCTGCAGAGCACTGGTTTTAAAGCCGAAACAGGATTTATCCTAGCGGCACAAGATCAGAGTTTCCTCACCTGGAACTATCAAGCTAATGCCATGCACAATGAGGTAGACACAAAGTGTAGACTCTGCAATGACAAACTTGAGAGCATTGACCATATTGTTGCTCCTACAGAATATAAAATCAGACATGATCGAGTTGGCCAGTACTTGTACTGGAGCATATACCATCACTATGATATACTGCACCCTAAGAACTTGTATGAACAGAATCCACAGCCAGTCACTGAGGTAGAGAATGTTCCAAATCAATGGAATTATAGAGTACATACAGACAGGAAAATAAATGCTAACAGACCAGACATCGTCATCAAAGACCTAAGACAAAAACCATGCCTCTACTGATAGAAACATCTCAACAAAGGAATTTGAAAAACTGTCGAAATACAAGGACCTTGAAATTGAGATATCTAGGATGTGGCAATTAAAAATCAAAACCATTCCTGTTGTGGGTGCCCTGGGAATGGTCGAGAAAGGTACCGACAAATTTTTTTACCAGATCCCAGGGAAACCAACAATCTACAAAGTTCAAAAAATTGTGCTGACATCAACTGCCCACCTTCTCAGGAAGTTTCTCTCCATCTAATATATACGTGCCTTAGGTCTCTCATTGAGACCCAGCCAGAAGATGAAATAAAATGGAAATCGAATGAAAAATAAAAAATAATAACACTCAATACCACAGATTTGCTTGTCAGTTGCTTGAACGTAACCTATTGAACATCTCCCTTAGTGACTGACGATATGTGCACCTTTGATCATGAGCAGAAGTTGTTGAGGAGCATCATAGCCATGTGTTGAGAGGAATTCTTTGGGGTTTGAATAATTCACCTCTGGAAACATGGGTGTTTTGTTCATCATCCTTAAACAATCCTTATTCAAGGACCTTTTGAGTGGGATGGGCTACTCAACCTGAAGAAAATTCTAACAGGGCCCCCACCTGCAAATTCATGCATTGTTTATCTTGATATTAGATCACCATGTCGCACACATATGGTTGTGATGCATGTGTCTGGTGTACCTTTATCAGACTTGTAGTCATGATGGGGATATTGGGCTTTGTATATTTGTAGCCCAGCATCACTTTGATGGCATGTGCTGCTCTCTCACCCAATAATAATATTATTAATAATATCATATAAGATAACAGGTTGTATTTCTTAGCTTGGTTAGAATTTTCTATATAATGCAAACCCATTGACTTGCCTTTGCTATTTACTTGAGAAAGAAGCTTTGCTGGAAATTATATATACTTTTCTCTCTTTACTTCATAAAATAATTCTGAAATACTGTGTTGTTTTCTGTGTCGATATTTAATAATTTAATTTTTAAATCTAGCATTTATCTTCTTTATAATTTGCAGACAGCTTGTTTTGGAAATTTCATTTCCTCATCAGGATAAAGCATTCCAGATAATGAAACACAAAAGTAGATAAGAATATTTGAAAAGATTAATGTTCACTTTTCTTTTACAAGTCAATGAAAATAATATTTGCAACAATAACAGGTAGATATATATGCTAACTGAGCATTTTAGAGAGTAACAATAACAGGTAGAATGCTTGAAATTAGGTGACTTGTAATATTTATATTGACTCCAATACTTGACAGTTGAGGCGTATGACTTAGTGGTTAGGGTGTTGGACTCATGATCATAAGATTGTGATTTTGATTCCTGGACCGGGCGACCCGTTGTGTTCTTGAGCAAAACACTTCATTTCATGTTACTCCAGTTCACTCAGCTGGCAAAAATGAGTAATCCTGCAACGAACCAGCATCCCGTCTAGGAGACTATATCTGCGCCACAGAAACTGGGAAACTAGCTCTATGAGTTGATATGATTCGGAAGGATCTTTATTCGTTATCCTTTAATACTTGACAGGATGAAAAGCAAACTTGACCTCAAATGGATTTGAACCTAAAATATAAAGGGTTACAACTAAATATCACAAACCATTTTGTCTGATGCTGTAATAATTTGTACCAGTTTCTGGTGATGGTGCCATAACTTGTTATATGATGCACCACCCAAAGGCAGACATGGATTGTCTTTACCTTTCTAGAGCTCAGGCGGTTGAGGCTTAATCTAGTTTGAAATTTCTTACAAAACCACCACAATTGGACTGGAAAAATATCTTGAAACAACTAACGACTGGATGTTAAAACTCGTTGAAAATCATGAGCACATTGAGGGAAGTGGTGCAATTGTTGTTGCAAAGAAGGTAAAATTAATGGCAAGGAAAAAAAGCACATGAACAATTGGGTGGTGTAGAAACCTCTGCATGGCAAATATGTGGCCCGTAGCAAACCAGCTAATGTTGACCAGAAGCACGTCCATCAGTGGCTATGGAGCTCAGGGCTAAATGCAGAAAGTGAAGGTTTCATCTTAGCTGCTCAAGATCAAAGCTTATTGACCCGGAACTACCAACTACTGAGACGAATAATGGAGTAGATCCAACGTGTTGATTCTGCAATGAAGAGATTGAAACATTGGACCACTTAATCTCTGGATGTAAAGTTTTAGCACCAGTGGAGTATAACTCAAGGCATGACAGAATTGGTCAATATCTACACTGGTTAATATGTCAGCATTATAAAAATCAAAACTGTTGACAAGTGGTATAAGAATCATCCTGAGGCTGTAACTGAGGGGGAAAATGTAACGATTCTTTGAAACTTTCTCGTACATACAGACAGAACTATCAAAGCTAATAAACCAGATATTGTTGTAAAAGACCAAAATAATAAAGTCTGTTCATTGATCAACATGAGTATTTCTTGTGTTCATGATATTGAGGCAAAAGAATTTTACAAGCTCATAAAATATAAAGATTTGCTCATTGAAATTGAAAAAATGTGGCATCTCAAGGTGGTTACAATACCAGTGATTGTAGGAGCACTAGGAATGAACAAAAAAGGAACTGAAATTATTTGAGAATGATCCCTGCAAGAAATGCAAAAAAATTGTTTTAACTGGTACGTCAAGCACATTGAGAAGAGCACTGTCACAGTGAGAACATAGCCTCCAACATAAACATACCTTCCATGTGATTTGAGGAAAATTTGGCTGCTATTTCTAACAATTTGTATAACCATATAAATGCTCCTTTGGGTGTGGCTCCACTGCACTAAGTTATCATAGGGATGTTAGGTATGGCTTTACATTACTGCTAATTATTTCATAATAATGTATCTTTTATCTTTTATTCAGTCATTAGACAGTGGCCATGCTGGGGCACTGCCTTGAAGAAGTCTTAGTTGAATGAATTGACCCCATTACTTTCTTTTTTTAATCCTGGTACTTATTCTATTGGTTATCTTTTGCTGAACTGCAAAGTTGTGGGGTCATAAACACAACAACACCAGTTGTCAAGTGGTGATGGGGTGGCAAACACAGACACAAAGACACACTCACTCATATATATATATACATAACAAGCTTCTTTCAGTTTCCATCTACCAAATCTACTCGTAATGCCCAAAGTGCACGCTGTGGGAATGAACCCAGAACCATGTGGTTGGGAAGCAAACTTCATACCACACAGCCATGCCTATGCCTATATGATGAAAACCAAGGTCAAGATAGAGGGATGACCTGATACACCGTATGGGACCCAATGGGCAGTGGATAGCTCGAGACAGATACAAATGGTTGAAGTCCAGGGAGGGGTTCCCCACTGAGCGATAATAACCCTTATTGTATTGTATTGTATTGTATTGTATGGCAAACACCAAATGAAATAGTTTTACATGAAATATCAATGTTCATATCTCTTCATAGCTTTCAAACTTTTCCAAATTTGCAAACTTTACTAAATAATCTCTGACCAACTAACCACCACCAGTTTCCTTGAATCCTGGTTTTTATTGACTAAATTAAATACCATCAAGAATTATTGCTCTGTATTGACTATAGTCCACTGCTCTAAATGTATAATTGGATACTTACCTCTCAAATGTTAAGTAGAAGAAAAGCCTAATGTCAGACTGAGGTAAGCAGAGTTACATGCCTTGTGCTTGTGTTAATTCTAAAAATACCACTTGACAACATTATTATTATATAAGAAAAGGCGGCGAGCTGGCAGAGTCGTTACCGCGCCGGGAGAAATGCTTAGTGGCAATTTTTCCGACTTTATGCTCTGAGTTCAAATGCCGCCGGGATCGACTTTGCCTTTCATCCTTCCGGGGTCGATAAAGTGAGTACCAGTTACGAACTGGGGTCGATAACATCGACTACTCCCCTCCCCCAAAGTTCCAGGCCTTCGTGCCCAGTATAGAATGGGATTATTATATAAGAGATATTATCTAAAATGGAAACAGCAAATCCATTTATGTATCCATACTATTCACTATGCATATATACATATTATTCATATATAAAGAAGACACCTCTCATAACATCATTATCACCACCAGCATCATCATCATCATTTAATGTCGGTTTTCTATGCTGGTATGGGTTGGGCGGTTTGACAGGAGTTGGCAAGGCCAGGAGCCACACCAGGTTCCATTGTCTGTTTTGGTATGGTTTCTACGGTTGGATGCCCTTCTTAATGCCAACCACTTTACAGAGTGTACTGGGTGCTTTTTACATGGCACCATTAGCAGTGCTCCTTATGTGCCACCAGCACCAGTGCTTTATATGAAGCTCCATCACCAGTGCTTTTTACATGGCATCAGCACCAGTGCTCTTCTTGTGGCACCAACACTATTTCTTTTTATGTGGCACCAGCACCAGTGCTTTTTACATGGCACCATTACCAGTGCTACTTATGTGGCACTAGCACCAGTGCTTTTTACATGACACCATTACCAGTGCTTTTTACATGGTACCAGCACCAACAAGGTCTCCTAGTACCTTACATGACAAAAAAACCCTCAACTGAGAGGGGCTTTGTACAAGTGGAGAAATTTTAGGCATAGAGGGAACAGATAATGGTGTCTTGCTGTAGAATAGATACATAGATAGCAACTATAATTTCATAAAGGAGGCAAAATTGGAATTTTTGACCTTTTGACTTCAAATCATTCTTAATGTGTTCATGGCATAAACGAAGTGAAGTAACTTTTAGGAAATAATCAAAACCAAGTTGCAAATACAGCTTTTAGAAGCCAACCTTCTATTACTGCATAACATTTGCCTTGTATAAATTGTTAAATACAAATGCACTTTAACATGTCACTGCTATGAAATCTCAATGGAAATGTTTTTTCTTGTTTGCTTATACTTTATATAAACCCATTAACTACCCCTATTTTTGAATTATGTTAGACACAGTTTGGAAACAGTTTGCTACTAATAACAATTAAATGTCAAAACAAAGTTAATTGTTGGCAAGAAGCCTCATCTGTTCACTGCCAATAAAAGTATCAAAAATTCATTTAAACATTTTCCCAGTAAGAACAAAATAAAAATAAACAAATAACATAATCTAATACATAGTGTATCTTTTATCTTTTAATTGCTTCAGTCATTGTACCTTGGCCATGCTGGGGCACCGCCTTGAGGAACTTTTAGTCAAATGAATTCATCCCAGTACTTATTTTTAATTTTTTTAAAGCCTGGTACTTATTCTATCGGTGTCTTTTGCTGAACCGCCATGTTATGGGGATGTAAACAAACCAGCACCAGTTGTCAAGCGGACACACACACACACACACACACACACACACACACACACACACACACACACACATATATATAGGGCAATTCGGTGCTGAACCAATGAGGGAACATCTATCTGATCACTTGACTTGCTAAAAATAACAACCAAATATCTCTCATTTCTTAGTCTTGGTATCACAAGACCACCTTGAGAGGTTTAGAGTTAACAGATACACTTTCTGACTTGTTTGTATAAAGCAATAATATGCCAGTTAATTACTGCGTTGTTGCTAATTAACCCCAGGCTAACCCTGATCAGGCCTGATGAAAGAAGGCATTCTGGACATGATGACTATTCCATCTTTCTTTTTCAGGCATAGTGTATCTTAGACTATATTGTCCAATATGGAATAATGTTAATTTGATAAAATTGTTCAAGAAACATTATTATTGAGAAAACCAAAAAGGATGGTGCAGGGACAGTCTCAGCCGTAATGCTTCTGATCATAGGTTTGCTCAAACAGGTCTGACCTGGGGCTAAGCAATAACAATATATAAATATAATAACAGTTTTCCTGCTCTCGTGATTTTAAACCTTCTTGTGAGTAACACCTATGATAAATAAACATCCTATCCATTTATTTTGCAAATGTTTAAAGCTTTTAAAAAGAAAATTCTCATCATAATGTTTTCCAGTCTGAATAAAGAATAAAAAAGAATCAATATTGCTGGTGGTGAGGATAATGGTGATGGTGATGATAATGTTGGTGGTGATGATAATGTTAGTGGTGAGGGTGATGGTGATGATAATGTTGGTTGTGAGGGTGATGGTGATGATAATGCTGGTGGTGAGGGTGATGGTGATGGTGATGATAATGTTGGTAGTGAGAGTGATGGTGATGATAATGTTGGTGGTGAGGATAATGGTGATGGTGATTATAATGTTGGTGGTGATGGTGATGATAATGTTGCTGGTGATGATAATGTTGCTGGTGATGATAATGTTGGTGGTGAAGATAATGTTGGTGGTGATGATAATGTTAGTGGTGAGGATAATAGTGATGGTGATGATAATGTTGATGGTAATGATAATGTTGGCGGTGATGATAATGTTAGTGGTGAGGATAATGGTGATGGTGATGATAATGTTGGTGGTGATGATAATGTTGGTGGTGACGATAATGTTGCTGGTGATGGTGATGATAATGGTGATGGTGATGATAATGGTGGTGGTGATGATAATGTTGGTGGTGAGGGTGATGGTGATGATAATGTTGGTCAAGATGATAATGTTGGTGGTGATGATAATGGTGATGGTGATGATCATGTTTGTGGTGAGGATAATGGTGGTGGTGATAATAATGTTGGTGGTGATGATAATGGTGATGGTGATTATAATGTTGCTGGTGATGATAATGGTGATGTTGTTGAGGAGGATAGTGATGAGGAGAATGATAATGACAATGGTGATGACGACAATAGTAGTAGTAGTAGTAGTAGTAGTAGTATGGGGGAATTCACTGTAACAGCATGTCACTGCATCCATCATTTGTTGATGATTCCCTACACCGAGCGGATGATGTCTTTGCACCGTTGCCTCAGGCGACAACTCCTCAATCCATGGCTCTGTTTGGGTAGTCATTGATGGTGAGGGTTTTACGAGGTCAGAGTGAAAATCCTACCTCAACCTCTTTTATTCATTTTTTACAACATGCAGAAGAAACATTGGGTATATTCTTTGACATGCCGCTCCCCACCCAGCACTAGAGCAATGTGAAAAGAAATGTTTTGCTCCAGAACACAACACAACACCTGGTCAGGGAATCGAACCCACTACCTGGTGGTTGTGAGTGCAACATCCTAAACATTAGGTCACGTGTCTTCACAATGATTGCAAGGATGTTATTCATTTCTATCAAGCTTTAGTCACTTTAAATTATTTATATGTGTTTATTTTGATTTATCTTCCAATGTGTTGTAAAATGAATTGCTAACTTGATTAAGGTATAATTGTTCAACAAGCTTGCAGTTCATACTTTCAAATCTTTAAGAGATGTTTCCTTAATTCTATGGGCAGAACACTTAATTCTGCATGCTTCATTTCACAGATGAGGTTTATTGAATTCAGTACTAGTCAGCAACATTCATATATCTAATGGAAACATTGCTGATAAGTGTTTCATTAAAGAATCTATATATAGCATGTTGCCTTAGCTTCATTTTTAAGAGTGTAATTTTTAGTTTAATGATGTTGGGACAGCAGTAACAGAACATTATCATCATCATGGCATTATCACCAGTACATTTTACGTGGTACAAGCACCAGCGCTTTTTATGTAGAACTGTCACCAGTGCTTTTTACATGGTACAGTCACCAGTGCTTTTTATGTGGCACCAGTACTTTATACATGGCACCAGCACCAGTGTTCTTTACTTGGATCCATCACCAATGCATTTTACATGGCACCAACACCAGTGCTTTTTACATGGCACAAGCGCCAGTACTTTCTGCATGGCACCATCACCAGTAACTTTTAACATAGCGCCATCACCAGTGCTTTTTACGTGGAGCTATCACCAGTGTTTTTACATGGTATGAAAACCAGTGCTTTTTACGTGGCACCAGCACTAATGCTTTTTACGTGACACCACCACCAGTGCTTTTTACAGAGATCCATCACCAGTGCTTTTTAAGTGGTACCAGCACCAGTGCTTTTTATGTGGTATCAGCACCAGTGCTTTGTACATAGAACCATCACCAGTGCATTTTACGTGGTACCATCACCAGTGCTTTTATGTGGTACCATCACTAGTGCTTTTTACATGGAATGAGCACCAGTGCTCTTTATGTGGCACCAGCATGAGTACATTTTACATGGCACCAACACCATTGCTTTTTACATGGTATCAACTCCACTGCTTTTTTCCTGGCACCAACATGAGTGCATTTTATGTCAACCAGCACCAAAGCTTTTTATGTGGTACCATCACCAGAAACTGTTACAAGTCAACATCACCAACTGAGTTTATTTCTGTAATTCTATACATTTATTGGGTATTTCCCATGGAAATGGTTATTTTTTTCATTTGGTTTTAAATGTTTTTTAATGCCTTTTTTTCCATAACAGCCAGCTGTTTGCAGTTCCGTGCTGTTATTGATGATCTTCACTTCAGATTGACTCCGATTCATCAATTAGAATGCTCTGATCAAGATTATTCTAGTCATGGGCATCTCTTTTTTTTTTTATATTTTGAAAGAAACCGTCTATATATAACTCCATTATACAATATGCACTTCCCTTTCAAAGATGGTAAATTACAAAGAGTTGACCTTTATTTATTGAATACTCTCGTGAGATTTTGTCCATGATCTGTCCACAAAATGGAGATGATCACCAGTTTTTATATTTGATAAAGAAATATTCATCATCATCATCCTTTAACATTTGTTTTCCATGCTGGCAAGAAAATAAAGATATCCTTGGAACACCAAAGGAAAAAAGATACCATAGATTATTTTCACTGCCGGATTTACTATTTTAAAAGAAATTATAATGGTTTTTAAAAATGTGAATTAAAAAATTGTTAAAAATTTGCATTATTTTCTTTTTGCTCTGATTTATAAGTAAATAATTTGTTTGTATTACTTACTTCTATTTAGTGTTAAATAAATAAATTAAACAACAGCAGTTTATATTTAATAATCCTTTCTATACTGGGCACGAAGGCCTGTAATTTTTGGGGAGGGAAGTAATTGATTTTATCGACCCCCAGTTCGTAACTGGTACTCACTTTATCGACCCCGGAAGGATGAAAGGCAAAGTCGACCCCGG
>JAOPUL010005855.1:15852964-15867184 GCA_027564515.1 Octopus rubescens | reverse complement strand
AATCCATATACCCCTTCCCAGAATTCTTCGAAGAGTATTTTAATTGTTTGATAGATAATTTAATTATGCTACAATTATAGATATTTTGGTAATTCCGCTTGCTACCTTGCATTTCGTCTTTGTTATAATTAATTAACTATGAAGAAATTACGCTCCATCTATCATACCTGATTATTGTTGATCTAACATTTAAAACTGCAATTTCATACGGACATTTATTTCAGTATTTTCTACGTACTGATTTTGATGTTAACAGTGTAAATCAATGAATAAGTATATTTTCATACTCATTGGCACTATCTCCACATCTTAAGCATCAATATTTATAAATGATATATTAGTGAGATATAGAATTATATACATTGCCTTATATAATTCACTATTTAATCACTTTTAAAGTAACTAGAACATCTTATAATATTAATTCGTTTAGGGATATTCTTCGAGAGATGTGATTAGGCATATATTACACATATTTTTCAAAGATTCACTTGTTTTGTCACGTATCGATTCTATGACGAAAAGCAAATAACACCACTAAGCTATGGATTACAATCTTTTGCTTTTAATATTTTAGTTTTTAGTGACCATAAGATATAGAGCATCATACTATCGTTATATATTGGGTAGCTAGGTGTTTTCGAAAGTGTTTGATAAAGTATAAAGATAATATATGTGTGTGTATTACAAGCCCCACTTTAATTAGCATAATATATTAGTATTTTCTACACCGCGAGATTATATTTTTCCATGCACAAATATTTACTACTGCCCATAAACATTCCTCTACTGTTAAAAAAAAATAAACGGTTTCGTTAAACACTGTAAAAGTTAGTTATAGTTGTGCAAGAAACACTGATCTACTGTTTAATAGAAATAACAGAAACGACCAGCATATTACTCGATCAATAACAACTCCTATTACTATTGCTTTGAAACATAGTAACTGTAGTTGGTATAGAACAGTGTGTCATTGAATTTAACGGCACACATACAGAATACATAGCCACCTTAAAGACTAAACCCAACATAAGTGAGTCCCTACATTATGTATATATCTCAAACCATTCAATCTGCAAACTTTGGCCTTGACCTAACCAAAAAACAGCAACACCGAATAACGATGTAAGTTTTTACCAACTATTCATATTTGAATAAAATTGCGAAATAAAAAACACAGACACATGTAATTAATTCAAAATTCAATTTTATTTTATGTTAAATTCGAAAAGGTGTTATAATCACAGCTTCAGGTCTGATTGCTAATTGGAATCTGACCTGCAAAAAGAGTGGAAAATGTTTCAATCTTTTCTATTGAAAAGTTTTATAAAATAGTCAATATATATTTATTTTATTTGTCTATTAGTGTTACATTGCTAATGATATTGCAAACGATGATGTTTTGGTTCACAATAATATTCTATGTATTACAGCGGTCCTATTAAACACTTTCTTAGTTTAACATCACCATTTGTATATTGAATGCTTTTAGTGGAATCCACTCTAGTGCAAGCATTCGGTTTCCTGTTTGAGAATATCTCCACCTTCCTTCCAACAGTGAAAGACATTGAATCGGTCAAGAGATTATCTTCTTCTTGACTATAAAACTTACATCATATCATTTTTAACTACCCGAAGTGTCACTTCATTGTGCTAGCAAAAAAGTAGAAATAATCAAGGCTATCAATAAGTAAATGTCATATCGCATGAGTAAGGAAATTGTATATTATATTGATATTCTATTTATATATTTTGATATCATTGCATTAGTGGTAATATTGACACATACCTGCGTTAATACAGTATGATGGAAATCAGATTACAGCGAGATATTAAATATATATTGTGTATATCTTATTTATGTTTATTAACGGAGTAGTATTATAGTTGTATACAGGCATATTGAAGAGACATCACTCATGCATTACATGCTATATTATTGATAATATACTGTTATTAGAGAAACGACCATGAAGACACACTAAACACAAGTTGAAATTAGCTAGTGCCCTCACAAGAGCTACAAATGTTAGAGTGTACATAATCTCCAACGATCTTTGTTGGTGTAAGCAAAATTTTAATATAAATTGATGCGCATCCCAAAGACTGGCTCTTCTTTTATTTTCAGACCTAGAAAATATTTCACACGCAAACGAGGCAAAGCTAAAGTAAGGACTACAATCGTGTACTAAATCAAATACTCACAAATACTCGAGTATTGGCAATGAAATCACTCACAGTCACTCTCCAGGCTGTCAACCACAAACACTGTCTAAGCTCTCTGTCTTTTCTAAAGCTGCTATGACAGCTTCCAGCCCTCGGGTCTAGATATTCTCGTACCTATTCCTCTCAGGGATTCCTGCACCTCTTGTCTTTCCATCTCCCGTTACCCTTGTGTCTTGTAATAACAGCTGCATGATGCCCAGTCATTCTTCCCCAGAACACAGGCCATTTGGAATCTCCTCCGTGCTCTTGTCTTTCCTGATGGAATCGAACTGCAACCGCTTAACAACTGTATGAAACTCACTTTTCACGGAGGTCCTGCAATGCACATATCACCTACACCCAGCAATTAAAAATATGTTATAATGAAGAACACGCGATATTTAATTGACATTACACTGATAATGCAATGTTGATGAATAAGTGTTAGAAATATAGTATTTACCTCAGTACCTCTAGTATTTTCAACTTTCAGTGATGTGTCACCCTGAAAAGAAAATTGTTATATTGTGAAAGTAAAATCTATTACAAACTATAAACCTAAAATGTCCGTATGAATAAGGTCACAGCGAATATGTCTTCATCCAAATATTTTGTAGCTATTTTAGCCTATATTTTAGGCTATAGTTTACAAATTTCTACCTATTTTGGAAAAATATGTTAGCCTATATTATAAACATTTTAGCCTATAGTTTACACATTTCAACCTATTATGTCTACATATTAGCCTTTACTATACATTTTGTAGCCCATAGTTTACACATTTCAACGTATTTTGTATACATTTTAGCTATACTATAAATATTATAGCCTGTAAGTTACACCTTTCAGTCTATTTAGAAAACATTTTAGTCCATAGTTTAACATTCCAACCTGTTTGTAATATTTTATCATATACTATAAATAGTTATCCTATAGTTTAAACATTGCAACCTACTTTGTAAATATCTTAGCCTATACTATAAATATCTTTACCTATAGTTTACACACTACAACCTATTTTGTAAATATTTTAACCTATACTCTAAATATTTTAGCCCATAGTTTAAAGATTTCAAACAATTTTGTAGATATTTTAACTTAAACTATAATTATTTCAGCCTATAGTTTACACATTTCAAGCTATTTTGTAAATATGTATTCTGAACTATAAATACTTTACCCTATAGTTTACACATTTCACCCTATTTTGTAAATATTTTAGCTATACTATAAATATATTTGACTTTAGATTACATATTTCAACCTATTTTGTAAATATACAATACATTTTTAACCTATAGTTTACACGTATTTTTAAATAATGTAAATATTTGTAAACATAATTGTAAATTACTTAGCCTATAGTTTAATCATTTCAACACATATTTAAATATTTTCGCCTATATTATAAATTTTCCTGACTATAGTTTACATCATTCAACAAATATCGAAATCAGTTTAGCCTATAGTTTACACATTTCAACCTGTATTGTAACTATACTATAATTACCTATAATTATCTTAACCTGTAGCTTACAAATTAAAACATATTTTGTAAATATTTTAGCTTATACTATAAATATTTTAGCCTATAATTTAAATATTCCAACCTATTTCGTATAAATTTTAGCCTATACTATATTTATTTAGCCTATAGTTTACACATTTTGCCTATAGATTTCACTTTTCAAACTATTTTGTAAATATACTATACATTTTTAACCGATAGTTTACAAATATTTGTAAATACATGTCAATATTTGTAAACCTATTTGTAAATATTTATAAAAAATGTAGCCTATATTTTAAACATTTCAACACATCTTGTAAATATTTTAGCGTATATATTAAATATCCTTGCCTATAGTTTACATATTTCAACAGATTTTGTAAATATTTTAGCCTATAGTTTACACATTTCAACATATTTTGTAAATATTTAATAATTTGAAATGTGTAAACTAAAATTTGTAAACTAAAATTTTAGCCTATACTATATTTATTTAGACTATAGTTTACACATTTCAACATATTTAGTAAATATTTAATAGTTTGAAATGTGTAAACTAAAATTTGTAAACTAAAATTTTAGCCTATACTATAGGCCAACATATTATAGGCAAATATATTCACGAAGTAGGTTGAAATGTGTAAATTATATGACAAAATATCTACAAGATAGGTTGAAATTTGTAAACTATAGGCTAAAATATTTATAATTAGTTTATCTTAAAATATGTATAAGGTTATAATGAGTAAACTATGTTAAAAACTCTTTATATTATAGGCTAAGATATTTACAAAGTTGGTTGAAATGTGTAAACTTTAGGCTAAAATATGTATAGTATAGGCTAAATGATTTACGAATTATGTTGAAATGTGTAAACTATAGGCTACACTATCTATTGTATAGGCTAAAATGTTTACAAAATAGGTTAAATCTAGACTAAATTTTTTATAGTATATTTACAAAATATGTTGAAATGTATAAACTATAGGCTAAAGTATGAATAGAATATTTATAATTCAGGTAAATATTTCCAAAATAGCTTCAAATGTGTAAAATATAGGCTAAATAATTATATTATAGTCTAAAATTGATACAAAATAGGTTGGAATGTTTAAACGATAGGCTAAAATATTTATAGTATAGGCTAAAATATTTCCAAAACTTGTTGAAATTTGTGAACAATAGGCTAAAATAATTACAGAATTTCGAAATATGTTAACTATAGGCAAGAAATTTATAGTATAGGCTAAAATGTGTTGAAATGATTAAACGATAGGCTAAAATATTTACAAATATGTTTACAAATATTTTTACAAATATTTACCTGCATTTAAAATATGTGTAAACTATAGATTATAAATGTATAGTATATTTGCAAAATAGGTTGAAATGTGTAATTTAAAGGCAGATATATGTATGGTATAACTACAATATTTGAAAAATAGGGTGTAAGGTGTAAACTATAGGGTAAGATATTTATAGTTTAGTATAAATATTTACAGAATAGCTTGAAATGTGTAAACTATAGACTAAATTATTTATAGTTTAGGCTAAAATATTTACAAAATCGGTCGAAATTTGTAAATTATACGCTAAAATAATAATTATAGTGTATCCTAAAATATTTACAAAATAGGTTGTAATGTGTAAACTATAGTAAATATCTTTATAATATACCCTAAGATATTTACCAAAGAGAATGAACGGTGTAAACTTCAGGTTATAATATTTATAGTATAGAAAAAATGTATACAAAATATGTTGAAATGTGTAAACTATAGGCAAACATATTTATAGTATAGGCTAAATGATTTACAAAATTTGTTGAAATGTGTAAAACATAGGCTACACTATTTGTAATATAGGCTAAACTATTTACAAAATAGTGTGAAATGTGTAAACTATAAGGTAAAATATTTATAGTTTAGGATAAATATTTACAAAATAGTTTAAAATTTGCAAACGATGGTTTATTGATATGTTGATAGTATATGTTAAAATAGTTTGTAAATTGTAAACTATAGTCAAACATATATATAGTATAGGCTAATATATTCACAAATTAGGATGACATTTGTAAAATTTGGGCTACAATATTTGTATTATATGCTAAAATATGTAACTAGTGGCTATAATTATCTACAAAATAGGTTGAAACGTGTAAACTATAGCCTAAAATATTTATGATGAACTATATGCTAAAATAGCTACAAAATATTTCGGAAATGTGTAAACTATAGGCTGAAATAATTACAATATAGGTTGAAATGTGTAAACCATAGTCTAAAATAGTTACAAAATATTTTGAAATGTGTAAACTATAGTCAAAATTATTTATAGTATAGGTAAGTATATTTAGAAAAATAGGCTAACACATGTATTGTAAATTCACAAAATAGGTTGAAATCTGAAAAATATAGGCTAAAAGATTTCTAAAATAGGTTGAAATATGTAAAATATAGGCTAAACTGATTAAAGTATAGGCTAAAATGTATACAAAATAGGTTGCAATTTGTTAACCATAGGCAGAATAATTATAGTATAGGCTAAAACGTAGAAAAAATAGTTTGGAATGTGTAAACAATAGGCTAAAATATGTATAGTAAATGCTGATATGTGAACAAAATAGGTTTAAATGTGTAAACGATTGGCTAAAATGTTTATCTTATGGGCTAATATATTTACAAATATGTAGTAATGTGTAAGCTATAGTCTAAAATATTTATAATGACCTATAGGCTAAAATAGCTACAAAATATTTCGGAAATGTGTAAACTATAGGCAAATATTTTTACAAAATATGTTGAAATGTGTTAACTAAAGGCTGAAATAATTACAATATAGGTTGAAATGTGTAAATTATAGGCTAGAATATTTATAATATAGGATAAAATAATTACAAAATAGGTTGAAATGTGCCTAAAATATTACAAAATAGGTTGAAATAACCTAAAATATTTACAAAATATTCTGAAATGTGTAAAGTATAGTCAAAATTATTTATAGTATAGGCTAATATATTTACAAAATAGGCTAAAACATGTATTGTATATTTACAAAATAGGTTGAAATGTGTAAAATATAGGCTAAAATATTTCTAAAACAGGTTGAAATGTGTATCATATAGGCTAAATTTTTTATAGTATAGGCTAAAATGTATGCAAAATAGCTTGTAATCTGTAGAATATATGATAAAATATTTAAAAAATCTGTAATATGTAAACTATAGGCAATAATAGTTAATATATAGGCAAAAAATATTTACAAATATTTACTAATATGTTTACACATATTTACATTTATTTACAAATATTTGTAAACTATCGGTTAGAAATGTATATTATATTTAAAAAATAGGTTGAAATCTGTAATCTAAAGTCAAATATATTTAAAGTATACCTAAAATATTAAAAACATATGGTGAAATGTGTAAATTATAGTCTAAATGATTTAAAGTTTAGGCTAAAATATTTACAAAATTGTTTGAAATCTTTAAACTATGGGCTAAAATAATTATAGTATAGGATAAGATATTTACAAAATAGGTTGTAATATGTAAATTATAGGTAAAAATATTTATAATATAGGCTAAGGTATTTACAAAGTAGGTTGCCATGTGTAAACTATAGGATACAATATTTATTGGATATGCTAAAATAATTACAAAGTAGGTTAGAATGTTAAACTATAGACTAAAATGATTACAAAATAGATTGAAATGTGTACAGTATAGGCTAAAATACTTACTAAATTTGTGGAAATATGTAAAATATAGGCAAAAATATTTAATATATAGGCTAAAATATTTACAAGATATGTTGAAATGTTTAAACTGTAAGCTAAAATATTTACAAATATTTACAAATATTTGTAAACAATTCGTTAAAAATCTATAGTATATTTACAAAATAGTTTGAAAAGTGAAATCTATATGCAAATATATTTATAGTATAGCTAAAATATTTACAGAATAGGGTGAAATGTGTAAACTATAGTCTAAAATATTTATATTTCAGAATAAATATTTACAAAATAGCTTGAAATGTGTAAACTATAGGCTAAATTATTTATAGTTCAGGCTAAAATATTTACAAAATACGTTGGAGTGTGTAAACTATGATCTAAATTGTTTGGAAAATAGAATGGAAGGTGTAAACTACAGGCTATAATATTTATATTATAGCTAAAATGGATACAACATACGTTGAAATGTGTAAAGTGTAGGCTACAATATGTATAGTAAAGGATAATATGTAAACAGAATAGGTTAAAATGTGTAGACTATAGGCTAGCATATTACATCCTAAACTAGGGAGTAGCTGTTATTTTTATCATTCGTAAACTAGCGTCTATAAATGCGACAGCCTGCTAATGTTTACATCCGTAAATAGTGCCGACTAAAAATGATAAAGTAAAATTCAATTATTACTTCCGCAACATAGCGTTCATAGAAACCTTATAGAAAATACACATGTATATAGCCTAAAGAAAACATCTTTCCATCTTCTAGTTATATAATTATATGATAAACTGGACAATAATAGCGACACTATAAAATTAATTTGGCTGCTTAATTATAACATTTAATTACCTTTTAGGTTTTAGCTTCTAGATACCAATCTTTATAGTTTTTTTTTCTAATTTATATATCTAGGGGATATGGCATCTAGGGGATATGGTGTAGCTGCTGTTTTTACCAACTGAGATGTCCGGCACGACGTATAATATCATTCATAAAATAGCGTCTTTAAATGCGTTGGCCTATTAATATTTACATCCAGAAATAGCGCCGACTAATAAGGATATAAACTGGAATTCAAATATCACTTCCGCCACATAGCGTTCATAGAAACCGTATATAAAATACACATGTATAGAGCCTAAAGGAAACATCTTTCCATCTTCTACTTATATAGTATATGATACATTGGACAATAATAACAACACCAACAATTAATTCAGTTGTTTAATTATAACATTTAATTACCATTTATTATTTTTTATTTTATATATCTTTTTTGATCTTTTAATCTACATATCTATGGGATATTCGATTTCACGCTTTTCTTATGTGTAGAGGAGTGTATGTGTATGTATACATGTGTGTATGTATACATGTGTGTATGTATGTAATTAGTAAGTCTTTCTACTACATCGGATAGAGGGGCTTGATCTCGAATGTTTCTATATAATAGGTATTAATTAATTTACAATATAAAAACTATTTTTACCTCCTGAGGAGCCCAAGAACTTTAGTTCCATTGAATTCTGATTCTATGAAATAACCATTTTGGGTGAAACGCGTGTAGAGGAGTTTCTCTGAATTATACAACAGACTTAAGTAAGTTGGCCAGCAAAAATAGAAGGTTATGTAGAAAATAATCATTTTTATTTTATTTTATTCTATCTTATGTTTCTTGTATAAATGAATCTACTAATAGTTTTAAATAAAATAGCTAGACATCTATGTTTATTTTAAGGAATATCTTATTAAACAAATTGAGACACCACTGACGTACATAATCCCTAATATATTTTATTACATTTTTACTAAAATTGGAGTACAATGCACTATCATTTGTCATATATATGATATGACTATTGAATAATTGGACATTATACAGCATATTTCTAGATAAATGGAAACTTACTGACTTCCTTAAGGCGTGTATTTTATATATATATATATATATATATATATATATATATGTATATAACCACATAATTGTGGTATAAAGGGTGTCATTAGACTCATTCAAGTATTTAAGATATACAACCGATGGTGAATTAGCATTGGTTTTGTCATGATTTCCTTAATAACTTTACAGTTGGTATATATTAAATATTTGATTGTGTGTAATTCTGCTGTGGACCACAGTGTTATGCTCGGGAGATTAACTTCGTATCACTATGTATATATGTATCGTTAAAACAGGTTGCTAAGAGTTTGACTCTTATTTTTAGCAATACCGGTGTCTAGTGACACCCTTTATACCATATTTATGTTGTTAATTTTATATTCTCTTTGGGATTTACATATACATATATATAATCAACCTCATAAATGGGGTATAAGGGTGTCATTAGACAGCGGTATTGCTAAAAATAAGAGTCAAACTCTTAGCAACCAGTTATACACATATTGATACGGAGTTAATCTCATAAGCATAACACCGAGGTCCACCAACAGAACTACACATAATCAAGAATTTAAAATGTAATCTTGAAGTTGATAGTGCGAAACTACAAATCAAATATTATACATTTTTTAAATGTATTTATGGGTGATTACATGCTATAGACTCCAACGGAATATGGTGAATTAACATTGAAATTTGTCTTGTTTTTGTCTTATTCTCGTTAATAACTATACAGTTGGTACATTTTAAATTCTTGATTTTGTGTAGTTCTGTTGGTAGACCTCGATGGTATGCTTGGGAGATGAACTCTGTATCACTATGTATATATTTGTATCGTTTTAACAGACTGCTAAAAGTTTGATTCTTACTTGTAGCAATACCGGTGTCTAATTACACCCTTATACCGCATTTATGTGGTTGATTTTATATTCCTTTTTGGTGTAAGTATTGTACCTGTTTCATGTGTTAGGACATCTCTTTGGGATTTATATATATATATATATATTCGAACGGGTAGTTGTTTGCATCTGGATATGCCAGCATAGCAAATTGATCTGTATACCCCTTGGCAGTCAGCTGCTTCTACTCGTGCTATAAATGACTTATTTTGATTCTTAATTCTTAAATATTCTTACCATAGTCAACTAGAACATATATATGCCTGAGAAACGTTTTTAAAAATGCATAATATATATTAAAATTACATTGTTGGTGCAAAAGAAACTGGTGCACAACATAGGTTTAAATCACACGAACATAAAATTGCATCACATATTCTATTGTTCTTTATTTATATTTTTGCGCTCCCATATGTTGTGGCCATGCTGGGTCAACACCATCTTCACAACCTTTTCATTGTGGATGGCATTTGATGAAGAGGGGTGTTTGATAGTGCTACTCTGTTTTGAGTTCTTGCTGAAATATAGTCTCATCCGGAATCCTGTATAGCAGACGGTCAAGATGCTTGATAACATCTATTTCCCACTGCATGTAGATCCATCAGGATTTTGGCAAGCTATTAAATAGCAGTAAGCTTTGACAACCAAGCTATTGCAGTACCTGAAGCGTACCATAGACAGGATAGGTGGAGGCCTCTGGAAAAGCGCAGTGGCGTCCTGCTCGGAGACTGGTATCACTTACGGTACCAAAGTTTGGTGTCAGCTTCTCTAGGTTCCTCCGTATGTATATAACTGCACATCTGTCACATCGTCGCTTCAGTGAGTAGAGTAGTAAATCCTTCAATCTCTTCCAGTAGTTTAATTGCTTCATTGATTCATCCTTCTTGTTGTAGCACTGCGAAATTCCCTCGAGGTCCGCTAGTAAATTGGCACTATAGGATGAATTTAGGTGAGAGTAGTAGTTCGATGTCTCCCATAGGGCCGGAAAATTTTCTGGTTCCCTTCTGAAAGTTCTTAGAATCCTTCCGGCCATTCGCCTGCACAGTGTGACCATCTTTGTGATATAAACATGTAACGGAGCAACGTTTCTTAAATCAATGCCCAAATCAAGCACTGTTTGACTGGAACCGCCGCTTTTTTTTTTGTCCAAAGTAGTTTTGGTGTGGCCTGTTAAAACCAGTTGGCTGTTAGAGGAGGGCTTGGAATTAACTTGCATTAAATTGCATGTAGTTTTCTCCAGCCCATTTATATATGTCGTCTAGGTCTTTCTGAAATATATTAGCATCGAATAGGTCATTGATTGCTCGTGCTACGTGTGTAGCTTCGTACGAAAACTACTTTCTAGTAACGCCAGTCATTACAATATTCGTATATTGGGTATGCTTAAGAAGAATTATAAAGATAAATCAGATCCTGATGCTCGATTCTTTACCTGGTCTGTTTGCCGTAACATTAATATCATCATTACTATGATGATACCTTAATTATTACAAACACTCTCATATGCGATCTAAATTCTTATTGAGGTTTGTTTGCAGTGATATCACCATCATCATTACTATTATGTACCATCTTAGTCCTCACATATTCACTAATCTCAATATCACCCGATACTTTCAAAAGCATTGAACACTCATCTACTGCACCAGTATTTGCTACGATACTTTCAACATTACTGGGTGCATTTTGGGAAGCCAATATTCAGAGTTCTTATATCCATCTATCGATATTGATTTCATGTAGAGGGGCGTTGGAGAGATTTATGAATTACGTCAAATTCCGCAACGCTGGTGCCATCAAACTTTGAGATTCACATAAAACTCATAAAGCACATAAATGGTAATGATCACATAGACACATGTAGATTAAAATTATGTTGCTTTATCATATTTCAACGTGCTTTATTATGCACTTATCAGCAGTATAAAAGCCTGTTAATGCAATTGAAAGTTTGATCTTGTTTTTCATTGAAATCTTTCTCTCTCTCTCTCCATATAACTTTAGTTGGGGTTTATGATGCAAGTAAATATTTACTAATTATTACTTGTCTACTTATGAATAACAACGTTCTAAATAGCGTGCTTTTCAAGACGATCAACATTAGTTTAGGTTTTTTAAAGTATAACTGACGTGGATCGTTCGAGAACCATTGTGCTAGATCTACATTTGTGGAAATGTGCCCATACATGGTATTACCTGTATGTTTATTTTCGGTTCAATGTAGATAGTATCTCGCAATTACTGTGCCTGATTGAATCTAATACTCTCCAAGAAACCGTGCGAATGTTAATACTGATGTAAGAAATATATAAACATGTAAACATTGATTTTGAAATGTTGGCACACGGCCAGCAAGTTCAGGAGATGGGGTAAGTCGATTACATCGCCCCCAGTGTTCAACTGGTATTTATTTTATTGAAGTAATAATTTATAGCGTTAAACATGTAAGTATTAGATGTAAGAATAATAGTAAGAGTAGTAAGAAATTATATGTACTTGCAGTAATTGAAATCTGGGTTAGCTCTGGGATAAAGGTTTTCAGCAACTGGACATTTTATATCCATTTCCTTTAAGCAACTCATTTCCACTGCAACACATTTTACAACACATTTTGATCTGTTATTTCTTTACATCTTAAATATTCTTGACGTAATGAGAACATATTATATGATACAATATAAATTAAAGGAGTTAATTTTTATCTTAATACATATCATTTGTAATCTATCTTACTTGGTTTGACGATGACACAGATATTTTCTTTATGAAATATTGTGATTTTAGATTTTAGCAAAATTATTATATTTCTGCCCTTTTTCTAGCTTTATTGTTGTGTTTGGTATTATGATTATTTCAATTTTTATATAATACCTTCATGTTGGGAATAATATATTTCTTTTTACATAACTGTTATATGTTGTGTTTTAAGAAAATGTTCATTATATAACGATGCCATGCAGAAATGTAGTGAAGAGGAGACAATCAAGATTGTTTATCTTATGATTTCAGATTGATTTATGCCTTGCGTGTTATAGCGTACATTATCTTGGAAAAGTGTTTAATAAGGTATGTTGTGTATATTTGCATATTTCCTTGTATTCGTGTTATTTTCTGTTTGTAATGTCGTACTCAGTAAGACTGCTGACAGACATATTAATAATGTTACGTAGTTTGATTAAAAAATGTAATGACTGCGTTATATTCATGCTGTATAATTCATATCTTACCGCCACAGTGCATATTAGAGATTGAGATGAAATATCTTGAGCATTGCGTATTTCTATCAATTTCAGCACACTCTCGAAATACGTAGAGGCGCCTGGAAAATGAAAATATATGGAAAAACCTTACCACAATAGTTTGTAAAAAAATGGAATTAATGAATTAATTTGGCAACATTTCGACTTAATGATTCCCTGAATTTACCTGTTCGTTAAGTAGAAATCAGTTTTATATAATTTTAAATGCGTGTTAAAATCTGAATGTGGTTGATATACGGTGTAAGTCGATATAATTACAACCAATTGGATACGGTATTCTAGTAAATTATTGCACTTGAACCAATGATTTCTAGTCATGACTTAATGGAAGAATGATTACTAATTAACTGTTGGATATCATTGTAATCTTTTAGTTTTTTTATTATTTTATTTGTTTTAGTCATTAGACCGCTGCCATCATAAAGCCGTATCTTGAATTGTTTTAAATGTTCGAATCGAAATCGGGCTTGCTACTCATTCTATCAATTTCTTTTGACGGACCATTCGTTTACGGAGCTATAAACAAATATACACCATTTGTCTAACGGTAAATGGCAAACTTACAAGCGTGCTCGTACACACACACACTCACACACGGAAAGTCATCAGCGGAGTTCCGCAGGGTACTGCGCTGGGTCCGCTTTTCTTCATTGTTTATATCAATGACATTTCGGATTCCATTGAGCACAGCACCATTAAAATCTTTG
>JAOPUL010005855.1:14908384-14918531 GCA_027564515.1 Octopus rubescens | reverse complement strand
TTGCTCCTTCTACCTGGAGTTGCGACCGATAGATAGTATTAGCAATTGGAAAGACCAATGGAAACAATTGTTTCCTAGGTCAGATCTGACGAAAAAGTCGATCGCCCATTTATTTATATATATATATATAAATAAGAGTCTTTCGATAATAGAATCCATTTAATTCATTGGTATCATTATTACCGTGAATTCTAGTATTAAATGAATCCTAGCATCCCTATTATAATACTAGTATAATCCTTACTGGTTAACTACTTTTGCAGCCCTCTGTATTTATATATACAACCACGCGCACACACACATATATACTCACATTGTCACATTGAGAGAGGGGGGGGTAACGAAAGAATGAGGGAAGCAAATGTCGAAGACTGCAAAAAAAGATACAGTTGAATAAAAAAAAAAAAAAGCAAAGGAAGGAGAAAAGTTACAGTAGAGAAACATGGATAGGAAATCTGAAGAGATGTGGAAACGGTGGAAGAGTAGGAGAATAGATAAGGAGACAACTTATAGTAGGAGATAGGACAGGAAGGATGATGGCTTAAGAGGAATCGGTGTTGGGTGAAAGCGAGTGGAAGTAAGTACAGAGGGAAGTGTAAAAATGTAAAAAAAAGAAAGGAAAATCTATGAAAAGATGTAAGGAGGCAGTGAGGGCTGAAGAGAGATTGGGGGAGAGTAGGGGTGGAGTGTGTATGTCCAGAGTAGATGTTAAGATTGGGTTAATTAATTAATGAGAATTGTATTTGTTCAATGAATAACAGATACATGTACAAATTAATATAAAAACAAGGAAAAGGAAGGAAGAAAGAAAGAAAGAAAGAAAGAAAGAAAGAAAGAAAGAAAGAAAGAAAGAAAAAGACGAAATGTAGAGAAAAAAAGGGGGCAAGGCAGCGGGGGCAGTACATGTCCCAGGACAGGGTGGTATTCAGCCTTGCCCCGCGGTAATGACCGCAGTTGTGTTGTCACGGAGGATGGCCAGCGACACTCGCTGCAGTAGCTACTCCATCACGCAGGGCTCGTTTCTCCGGCGGGTCGCAGCAATGTCTATTTTGCGGATTAAGTCTGGTGTACGAGTACCAAGGACACCAGACGTCTCCACGCATGGCTACCGGCACAAACTGATTGCGACCGACCAAGCCCCTGTATTTAAGGACCTACCTCTTCTTTGCCATACGTCCTGCGACACTAGGGTTTGCGGCAGAAGTCACGAGGTTGGTGCTGAAGAACGTGTCGCAGAACGTTGCATCCCAGATTAGGGATCTGCCTCCCTCGAATGGGAAGAGGGTTATCCCGTCAGGGCACCTACCGTCCCTGGGGTCGCGACCTGCAAACTCAAGTTGGGACGGGGAGCCGGCGGCGTCATTCAAAGCGGCGTGTTGGGGGAATCGGCCCGCGCTAAGGCTACAGGACAAAGAATGTAGGCTAAATACGTCCACTACCCCCTCCGCAGCGACATTTGTGCGGCTCGCACACGTGGAGACCGAGACGCCCCCCCCCCGCCATGCGAGTGCACTCATCATCTAGAAGGATACCGGCAGATGAGGAGGGTACCGCATTGAGTCATGCACCACTATTGGGCTGCGAGGTGAAACGGACGCAGGCGAAGCGGTGCTGGTCGAGTGATGCCTCTAACTGCTCGAGAGTGGACTTAGATGGTATTCTCTCGATCCGACAAAGACGCTTCTGCAATTTCTTGCTGAACTATTTGCACAGAAGATTTTTATTTATTGAGATCAAATGTTTATGCAGCATATGAGCTCCTTCTCTCCATCAAATCCTCATTGCACGTACAAATGCACGGTGTGCCACACCTCAGACGTAAAAGTGATCGCAGAATAGCATAAGATAAAGTGTTTTGCTTAAAGACTAAACGCACCACCCTGTCCGGGAATTGAACCTATGATCTCGCGATCGTGAGAACAACGCCATAACCACTAGCTAATTATTTGGTTTAGAAAAATAAATATCAAAACAGTATATGTGTTTGTTTTTTGGGGGGTTTTTTTTTTTTGCTTTTGAGGAAGTT
This sequence comes from Octopus rubescens, assembly GCA_027564515.1. Taxonomy (NCBI): domain Eukaryota; kingdom Metazoa; phylum Mollusca; class Cephalopoda; order Octopoda; family Octopodidae; genus Octopus; species Octopus rubescens. Next base: position 14,916,505 of record JAOPUL010005855.1, on the reverse strand, counting down.
ATATAATTAATTGGTTATGAAAATTGAAATCAATTTACACGATTAAACAGTTAAAATTAAAATCAATATAATTTAGAGTTGTTTATCATATTCAGTTCAAAGTACAAAATACGAAATGTTCAAATGAGCGAAAGAGCCGATATGCGAGTGGGCATAACAAGAGTGAAGAGAAGAAGAGGGGGGTGGAGACAACAATCAGAGGTGACTGTAAGCAGTATAGGTTGAAAAGGGGTGGGTGAGAAGTATGGGGGTGTAAGGACAACACGCAAACACGTAAGCTAAACACATAACTAAAAATTGGAAAATCCACAGAGAATATTTTTCGGAGAACTACAACAGTTATAAAAATAAGGCTAGTTAAGGCGGTATGATAATTAAAATGAATTAATAATTGATAATTATTAAGAATAATTAACCTGGGGTTATTCAACTTAAATTAGAATATATTAGAAACGTTTTAAAAATATCGTTAAAATATTTTATATGTAGTTAATGTGTTTAAAATAATGAAATACTATAGAGGGAAAGTAAACAGCAGTTTAGGGAAATGAGAGCTATAAAACTTAGAAAATTAGGCAATAATGAGGCCAGTCGATATATAATTATGGTTGCTGAGAAAAAAAAATTTTATGCTGAGAAAATATTAATAGAGATCAGTTATAGAGCAGATATCTGGTCATTAAACTATATGTGGATAGGAAATGTGAGCAAATTGAAGTTGAGATGGCTCAGGAGCTCAAACCGAAGTCTTTTTGATCTAAAATATGTGTGTAAGTGTTTATGTGTGTGTGTTTATAGTTATCTCATAACATTATTAGTACGGGCAGAAAGGCGGCGAGCTGGTAGAATCGTTAGCACGTCGGGAAAAATGCTTAGCGGTAATTTTTCCGACTTTACGTTCTGAGTTCAAATGCCGCCGGGGTCGATAAAGTGAGTACCAGTTACGAACTGGGGTCGATGTAATCGTCTACTCCCCTCCCCCAAAATTTCGGACCTTCATGCCCAGTATAGAAATCATTATGATCGAGACTGTTAGCGATTTGGTGTGCTTGAGAAGATACGTCAAGCTTAACGGATTTGTAATCATGGCCAGTACCAGTGAGGCGTAAAAGGCACCCATGCCAGTGACATGTTCTAGCACCTGTGCCAGTGCCACATTAGAAGAACCTGTGCCGGTGACATGTTATAAGTACCTGGTACACTTTCTGGAGTGGCTGGCACTAGGAAAGGCATCCAGTCATAGAAACCAAGCCAAAATGGACAGGAGTCTGGTGCAGCTCTCCAGCTTACCAGTTCCAGTCAAACCGTCTAACCCATGCCAGCATGGAAAACGGACGCATGATGATGATGATGATATATACGTATGTATGTGTCTTTGTGTCTGTACCCCACCACTACCGCTTGACAACTGGTGTTGCTTTGTTTACGTCCCGCAAGCTAGCAGTTCAGCAAAGGAAACCGATAGAATAAATACCAGACTTTTAAAAAAATAAGTACAGGAGGCGATTAGTTTGACTAACACTCTTCAAGGCAGTGCCCCAGCATGGCCGCAGTCCAATGACGAAAACAAGTAAAAGAAAGAAAAAAAAGCTAAGAGAGAATAAAAACGGTAACCCTGGTGTTTGGCGTCGTTTTTACACTTCCGTAGCAGCTGGCTTATTTTAATAACAGCTGCATTGGATATCAATAAGGAAAATATATACAACAATATAAAACCAAAATTTCGCGCACGCAAGCCAAAAATAATTAAGTAAACTAAACAATATACATCTAATTAATACCTATTATATAATTCTCTCTCTATCTCTCTGTCCATCCTCCGAAGGGAGATAACTCTAATCTTATTGAATTTACCTCCCTTTGACACTATGCCCTAAATGGTTTTATTTTGAAAATTACCGTAGTTGATGGCGTACTTTGCTGAAAAAAATGTCTCAATAAATATCACCCTATATGCAAAGTTGGACCTTCCATAGGCTAGTTTTTCCCTTTGTTTTCTTATCCATGTTTTATTACGTAATCATGTAGGAAATTTCCCCTATCGCGGTTTCTTAGTATATGTTCAACTTCTTATGTAGAATAATGTTTTCTGCTTTAGCTAAGATACTCTTTGTAATGTTTTTTTCTAATGTACTACTAGAATGCTTTAATTATTACATGCTTTAATAGGGCGGCGAGCTGACAGAACCGTCAACACGCCAGGCAATATGCTTAGTGGCATTTCGTAAACAGCGGGAGTTAGGTGAGCTTATATCGTACAGCACCGTATTCCGCCGCTATCCCCAGCGAATATAGTGCGAGTGTGTGTCTTTACGTTCTTAGTTCAAATTCCGCAGAGGTCATCCTTTCGGAGTCGATAAAATAAGTACCAGTTGAGCGCCAGAGTCAATGTATTCAACTTCATCCCAGTAGATGATCTGTTGTCATGAGAAATGACAGCATCATTGCTTGTAGGTCAGCGATATATAGAAAAGAGCATTTGTATATATCAATAAACACACATAAAATATTTATATATATATATATATATATATATTAATATTTTACTTGTTTCAGTCGTTAGACTGCAGTCATGCTGGTGCACCGCCTTGAAGAATTTAAATTTTAGTCAAAAGAATCGACCCCAGTACTTATATTTCTTTAAGCCTGGGACTTATTCCATTGCACTCTTTCGCCGAACCGCTAAGTCACAGGGACATAAACACAGTAACACCGGTTGTCAAGCAGTGGTGGGGGACAAACACAGACACAAAGACACACACACATATATATATATATCTCACGGAGTGTGTGTGTGTATATATATATATATATATATATATATATATATATACAATGGATTTCTTTCAGTTTCCATCTACCAAATCTACTCACAAGGCTTTGGTCGGCCTGAGGCTAGTAGAAGACGCTTGCCCAAGGTGCCACACAGTGGGACTAAACCCAGAATCATGTGGTTGAGAAGCAAGTTTCTTACCACACAGCCACGCCTGCGCCTATATATATATATATATATATATCAGGCTTCTTTCAGTTTCTGCCTGCCAAATCCACTTGCAAGGCTACTGAAGAAGGCATTTGCCCAATGTACCACACTGTGGACTGAACCCGAAACCACATGGTTGGGAAGCATACATCAATGGATAACAACAATAGTAATATTCCATTCTATACTGGGCACGAAGGCCTGGAATTTGGGTGGAGAGGAGTAGTCGATATTATCGACCCCAGTTCGTAACTGGTACTCACTTTATCGACCCCCAGCAGCATTTGAACTCAGAACGTAAAGCCGGAAAGATTGCCGCTAAGCATTTTTCCCGGCGCGTTAACGACTCTGCCAGCTCGCCGCCTTAACAACAATAGTAATATTAATTGCTTCTAATCTAGGTAAAAGTCAGCAGTTTAATAATAAATATTTAAAATAATAATTGTTCTATGATACAAACTTCTTGTTTTAACCCTTTAGTATTCAAACCGGCCAGATCCGGCCTGAATATTCTACGTTTTATGTTCAAACAAGCCAGATCCAACCTAAATATTCTACATGTTTTATCTTCAAACCAGTCAGATCCTACCTCTCACACCTACCTACAATGTCCTTCTAAAAATAAGCAATCACATTATGAAAATCTTGAAGCTACAAGATAATGCATGATTAATTCAAAATAATGTTGACAGAGTAATCTGAATGCTAAAGGGTTAATGCTAAGATTCATAAAGGTTATTCGGACATTCTCACACATTATTTGATGACCTTCAACATATTATGTTAATCCTGAACAGTGTCAACCATGAATACTTATATGCATGTTTACTATTTAATATTTTTCTTACACTTGTATAATTTTGTTAACTTTCAACACTTTATTGCATACATTCACTTCCCAACAACATATCTAATTGCACAGCATCTTGGGCAAAAATTAAGTGTCTTCTAAAATAACATCCAGCTGACCAAAGGCATATAATGCCTTTGTGTATGTGTGTGTGTGTGTTTGAACTCCAAGACATACCTAACTATTGTTTTAAAAACAAAACTCTTAAACCATCAACAACATAAGCACAAGGTCACAAACTTCAAGAGGCCATACAGTCAATTAGTGGAGGCACGTGGCATAGTGGTTCGGGTATTGAACTCATGATTGTAAGATTGTGGTTTCGATTCCTGGACAGGGTGATGCATTGTGTTCTTGAGCAAAACACTTCATTTCATATTGCCCCAGTCCACTCAGCTGGTAAAAATGAGTAATCCTGCAACGGATCGGCATCCTGTCCAGGGAAGAATATATACAGCAGAGACACTGGGAAACAGGCTCTATGCTCCTTATAGAGTAATGTGAACTAACCATACAGTCAATTAGATCAAACCCCAGTATTTGACTAATACTTTTATTGACTCTGGTAGGAAGAAAGACAAAGTTAACCTCAGCAGGATTTGAACTAAGAATGTAAGAAACATAACTAAATACCATGAGGTATCTTGTCCACAGCTCTATTGATTCTAGTTTAATAACAACAACAGCAACAATAATAATGATTTCTAATTTAGGAACAAGGGTAGAAATTTTGACTGGTATTTTGTCAACTCCATAGAAATGAAAGGCAAAGTTGACCTTTGTAGGATAATGGGATTTGAACTCAGAAAGTAAAGAGCCAAAATACATACTGCTAATGATTCTGTCCATTTACTAATTATTTTTAACCTCTGAATAATAACAATTTATAATATAATAATTTGTAACAAACACAAGGCCACAATTCTAATTTTTATTTTTTACCTGTGTGTGAAGAGGATTAGTCATTATATTGGCCCCAGGGTCTGACAGGTACTTTACTTTACTGACCCTAGTAGGATGATAGGCAAAGTTGATTTTGGCAGAATTTGAACTCAAAATATAGAAGGCTGTAACTATATACTGCAAAGTACTTTGGCACTCTAATGGTTCAACAATCCAACGCTTTTATAATAATAATAATGGTTTCTGATTTAGGCACAAGGCCAGCAGTTTTGAAGGGAGGTAATTTATCAATTCTGGAAGGATAAAAGTAAAGTTAATCTTAGTGAGATTTGAACTCAGAATGTAAAGAGCCAAAAGAAATACCAATAATCAGTTTTCCAACATTAACAACAATAACAACAACAAAGGTTTCTAATTTTGGCACAATACCATAAATTTGTAGAGAACGACAAGAGTGGATTGACTCAGCCCCTACCAATATATGCCAAGGACTTAACTTCCTAACCTTGATGGGAAGAACTGCAAAACCAACCCCACTGGAGTTTAAATTCAGAACGTAAGAAGGAGGACGACCACAACAAGACTAGTTATTATTGTAAAGCTGTGTATTTACCATTTCTACAGAAATTCTAGAGGAGGAAACAGTTAATTATATCAACCTAAGAATGCGACTGGTAATATTTTATTGTCAGCAACCTCCCACCCAGGTGAATGTGAAGTCAACCTTGGCAGGAGTTGAACTAAGAACTTACAGAGATGTAATTGAGGCATTTTGTGTGATGCTGTCGTAATTTTGGCCATCCAACCACCATCATGTATTGGTAATAGGCACAAAGTCACATATTTTGGAGGAGGTAGTCCTCATAATCATCATCCTTTAACGTCCGTTTTCCATGCAAGCATGGGTTGGACTAGTGTAGTTGATATATCAACCCCTAGTATTTGACTGGTATTTTATTTTAATAAACTACAGAAGGATGGAAGGTGATAAAAAAAATAATCAACCACAGAATTTGAATAGAAAGACATAATTAAATATGTCCTCAGACACATTAACCTCAGAGGGATGAAAGGAAAAGTTGACCTTGGTAAGATTTGAACTCAAAACATAAAAAGTCAAAGAAGAAAGGCAAAGTCGACCTCGTTGGAATTTGAACACAGAAGATTAAGATAGACAACATTCCACTAAGCATTTTGTCCAGTGTCTTAATGGTTCTGCCAGCTCGCTGCCTTCCTACCCATTAATAATAAATGCTTTTAATTTAGGCACAAAGCCAGCAAGTTTGAGGGAAAGGTTTAGTCAATTATAACAACCCCAGCACTCAACTGGTATTTTATTTTATTGAAACATTTGGAAAGCATAGTTGACCCCAGCATGATTTGAACTCAGAATGTAAAAGACAGAGAAGAAATACCATTGGGCATATTATTCACTGCTCTCATATTATTCACCTAGTGATTTCAAGGCACATTCTAAAGACCTGTAAAACAATATAATATAATTGTCTCCTAATAAGACATTAGAACTAACATGTTACAAGACGGAAAGATTGTAAGGTTTCTAAGAGCATTTGTGTTATCAGTGAAATGAAATGAAATTAAATAACTACAAATGGGATTTGAAAATAGATTCAGAGGCTGAGCCATGCTAAGAATTGTCCAGTGCACTATGGCACTCATCAACCCCTGCCCTTAATTGCAAGCTTAACAATTAGAAATTATAAAGAAGCAAATGCCTGCATGGAAAAACGGACGTTAAAGGATGATGATGATGATGATGAAAGAAAAGAAATTAAAAGTCTGGCACTGCCTCTCAATGTTAGTAGGCAGTTATTATTATTATTAAGGTGGCAAGCTGGCAGAATTGTTAGCAGACTGGACAAAATGCTTAGCACCATTTCATCTATCTTTATGTTTTGAGTTCAAATTCTACCAAGGTTGACTTTGCTTTTCATCTTTTCAGGGTTGATAAAATAAGTACCAGTCAAGTACTGGGAGTCATTGTAATTGACTTCCCCCTACCCTCAAAAACTGCTGGCCCTGTGCCAAAATTTAAAACTATTATTATTATTGTTGTAACTATCATGTTATATTAGTTAGCAGGGATGTTGTCTTGAGGTTTGGTGAAATGTTTCCTCAAATCTCAGAACACAGGATTGTACTTTTCTGCAGGTTGATAATGAGAATCTCATTTCCTGTATCTTTCAACCTATTAGATAGCAGCTTGAGGGTTGTGCCAAGTGCACAAATTACTACAGGAATAACTGCCATCTTAGTCTTCCACAATCTCTTCCTCTCTCTGGCTGGGTCCTGATATTTCTTAATTTTTTTTCAATTTTTTTGGCATCCATATTCATCATCATCATCATTTAGCATCTGTTTTCCATGCTGGCATGGGTTAGATGATTTGACTGGAGACTGGCAAGCCGGGGAGCTGCACCAGACTCCAGTCTGTTTTGGCATGGTTTCTACGGTTGGATGCCCTTCCTAACACCGACGACTCCAGAGAGTGAACCAGGTGCCCTTAACGTGTCACCTGCATGGGTGTTTTTAACGTATCACCAGCACGGGTGTCTTTAACGTGTCACCGGCATGGGCGTTTTTACTTATCACCAGCACGGGAGTTTTTAACATGTCACCAGCACATGTATAAATTATCTAGTTGAGCTTGCTCTGATATGAGTCTTTCACATCTTTTATTCATTAATAATGTTTATGGTCACTGGGTCTATAAACGTTATCAGTAATGCAGTTCTACATTTGGGCCTCTTATCTTACTTCTCTCTCCTGAATCATGATACTTTAGTCACATGGGACTCCAGTGGATCTTCACCTATAAGCAACTGCTCGGTCTCCATTGGTTGCCCCACTCACTTATTTAATACCCTCTTATTTCTCTATCATCCTTTCTCTTATTCACTGCACCATATCAGCCATGAGATAAGAGGAAGCATTAGATCTGTCCATACTCAATTCTTTCCTTCTGCCAGTATCTCACTACTCCTATCTTCTTCCAAATCACAAAGGATTGCAATGGGTCTTTTGATAACGACACACCCTCATTCCCACCCTTATGTTCTGCTTGTCAACACCCCCTCCTCAGGTTACTCCTTTTACTGATATCTATCACTCCCTTACCAATTATCTTTACCCTTCTATGATGCTAACCTCCATTCCTCTTCCCTTAGTCACTCTTTATCGGCATCCATCATAAGCTCTTCCTCTTTCTCCAGCAGACATGTAGCTGCTTTGATTACTCTCTTCTATTATGATACCTGTGTAATTCAGATTGCATTGGCACTGATATAATTTGATACCCCCCCCCTCTCTCTCTCTCTCTCTGACAAACATGTGCTTCTCACCATTACCCTCTTTATTGAAATCT
>JAOPUL010005855.1:14631741-14664071 GCA_027564515.1 Octopus rubescens | reverse complement strand
AAATAGACTGGAGTCTGGTGCAGCTCCCCAGCTTGCCAGTTTCCAGTCAAACCGTCTAACCCATGCCTGCATGGAAATACAGACGTTAAATGATGATGATGATGATGATGGTACGAGTGAGTGGACAAACGAAAGAAAGGGCACTCAACACATTAGTAGGAGTAACATGTTTTATTCAAAACAGTTTGATTTGCATCCATAATTACTCAGTTTCACAGAGCGCTATAAGTGCATTTGACTCGTTCAGATTCTGGGGCGACCCAGAATCTGAACAAGCCAGACAGACTTATAGCACTCTGTGAAACTCTGAGTAATTACGGGTGCGAATCAAACTATATATATAATATACAGGTGGCTCAAAAGTTGTTACTATTTAATATCGAAACAGGAAACTTGGCACAACCCTGTGGTTCACCAGATCCTATCGAACCATCCAACATAGAAAAGGGATGTTAAATGATGATAATCACTTGTTTAATGTTTGTTTTTCCACTCTAACATGGGTTGGATGGAGACTTAGGGGTAGGATTTTACAGCTGATGCTCTTGTCACCAACCTTCACTGGTTTTCAAGTAATGGATTTTTTATTCCATAAATGTTTGAAAGGGCAGAGCAACTGTTCATAATGCCAACAAGGAATGTCAACATCATATCATTGGTGGTGCAGAATGTGACAATTGGACACTGACGATTTGGCATGGCTGGACATTCAACCTGTGTCTGTGCAGAAATAAGCACATACATATAGAGAGAGAGAGTGGGGGGGGGGACATGTGGGGAGAGACGGAGAGAAATTAAATGTCTGATGTTAAGTCAGCATTGAGTCAGCAAAACTAAATAGGCGATGCCAAAATGTCTCGTACCCTTGGCAGTGATAAATGAAACTGAGAGATGTCAGTATGTATGCACAGACCACACATATATACATACATGTTAGGCTATATATATATATATATATATATATATATATATATGAAATGGTGGCACAACTTTTGGGACACTTTATATGTACACACACACACACACACACACACACACACACAGGGTACATGGTTTCTAATGGTTCCTTAGTCACTGTTTGTGGTTATAACATCAATCAACAGGCAGACAATTGTTATGGTAATATGATATTTATGAAGTTACTGTACAGAAAACAATGCTAGATGTGTTTTTATGATTATTCTCCCTTATTCGGTATTTTGTTAATAATATTTTAAAAACTATGACTTCATTCCTTTTAAACTTGTTAGATTTCCCGAATTATAAAATCCTTTATTTAGCCATTTCTCTCATTCCCTGGTGTTGGTTGGTTCTATAGATTTGGTAAATATCTGGGTTAACAGTAATGTCTGTGTGTGTGTGTAATGGAAATTTCCACTAATCAGAATATTGTTCTAAAGGAAGGTTTGTTTTTTTTTTACTGAAAACCTGATTTTTTGACAATTGATACATTGGTGAGTCTTTATAACATACATTAACACTCCATATAACTGTTACAACCTGTGATATGTATGTATTACCTTATTCCCTTGTATAATATGGTAAAAGACTAATATTGTGAACTATTGTACATTTTAGAAATCCCTAATAACAGAATCAAAGTCAGTTAACTATTTAGTAATTCCATTTTCACAGAAAAGATTTTTCATCAAACCTGAAGTAACTTTTGCAGACTAGTAGGCTTAGTTTCTTGTTCAAGAATGTCATGCCATTCCTCTTGTGAGGAGTTCAATAGATTAGATCTCAGTTCTCTTGGGTCTTGCTGGATGTGATCTACCCCTTCTTCATCACAAAAGACTTGTCCCTGATGGGCTTATACGCCACCTATCTTATAGTGGACCCTGCCACCTTGAGCTGCTCATCAGTGGCCTTCGATCGACCTACTGTAGCTGTTGACGATGTCCTAGACCTGCTAAACTTGGTTGTCCTGATGATGTTTGACTGCTGAGAAATTTTCTTTCCCTCAGCCACGGATGATACATCTCTGCCAGATTCCTCCAGCTCTTTCATGAAGGACTCGGCCACTTTCAAGAAGCTGGTGAGTTATTGTGGTTAGTGACTAGAGCAATGAACATAGTGTACCTTTTCATTTCCTGTATCAGATTGGAATCTACTATGTTGAGACTATCAATATATCTGAAGGAGAAATGAGGAAGTTAACATTTGGTAATTGCCATATAACATTGTTGTCTTCCATTTAGAATCCACTAAAGTTACATTTGCAAATACCTGGCATATCCTATATATTACCACTTCCTATGTTACCACTGCCACATTCTGTTTAAAATCTATTCTGCAGCAATGAATACTTGAATCTGATTGATAAAAAAAAATATGAACCACACTGGGGAGCGAGAATTTATTTCATTGATGACACAAATCACATACTATAGTGTAATATAATAAACTGTACAGCAACCACAGTCGCTTCTTTCCAGCACTCCAAAGGTTAAAGCATACAACATCCTTCATAGTTTCTGAGTTAGAACTTCTTAATAGAATCCCACCCTCTTCTTGCTACTATTGTTAGTTCAGAGTGAACTTCAGTAAATAACAGACATATGCTAGATGGTTACAAGTGACTGTCAAATAGGTGCGTTAGACTATTGACCTTACTACCACACTGTTTTGTGCTCCCTGGCCAAGATACATAGTTCCACTTCTATTTTGCTGTAATTATGGAATCTCCTGTAGGTAAGATGGTGAGAGGGAGCCTGAATATGAAGAATTCAGCATGCAATGGACTGTTGCACACCATCTTACACCCATACCCTGTAATCAAAATGGGGGCAAAACTGATAAAGAGGGTTGGATAGGTTGATGTTGAATATTCTCCATTGAGTTTTCCAGGTTTTTAAGAGAACTTGGAATTCAACACTGTAAAATAATTATATAGTGCTCCTTCTGCTTACAACAGTAAACTGTTCTTGTTTATGTTACTTATATTAGTTGATTAAACCAGCAAGAGTTAATATAGTACTGCTGTTTAATTATAGTGTCCCATTGTTTACAGCAATAAACTGTTCTTGTGTATATCTATATTTGATTAAACTAGCAAGAGTTAAACTTGGATCAAGCATAGTGCTGATGTTTAATTATACTGTGCTCCCACTATTTGTAAAAGTAAGTTGTATTTGTGTATGACACTGATGCTATTTGATTAAAACAGCAAGAGTTAAACATGCTATTGTTGAGATATTGTTCATTCAAACACTCTTGACTGGCCATCCTTCTTCTATCCTCCCCTTTAGTTGAATGGTTAGCAATGAGAACCACACTGATATTTGATACATGTTAGCATGGAAAAGTGAATGTAAAATACCTGAGGTTATTGTGGTAGTAGAAACCTGGGTCTTAATTATTGGTTTAACTCTTGGTCAACTCTGATCAAGCAGACCTATGATCAAAAGCATTCCAGCCATGAGCACCTTGTCTTTTTAGGGCTATATCTAGGACTGCATTAGCCTATGTATCCTTATTTACAATGATATGGTGCCACTTGAGGGAGGTTTTGTAGCTATTTCTAGCAGGTTGAGCAATGTGTAAAGGCTCTCTTGTTCGCTGTTAATTTAACTAGATTGGTAACTTGTTGGTCTGAGTTCAAATTTTGATGTAGATGACTTTGTGTTTCCAGCTCAATAAATGTCATTCAATTGATAAACCCTTGCTTACAAAACATTGGCCTTCAACAATCAAAATAATTGATATTTTATTAAATATAATCCTTTTTGGAATTAAAGAAGAAAAAATCTAACCAAATAATTTTTTATCTTGGAGCCATTCCTGTGAGAGAATTTTCATTGTGTTTACATATTCCTGGTTTGGGAATTTTATTTTAGAATCCTTTGAAGATAATGATTAGTTTTCAATTATTTTCAACATCTTGAAAAAAAAAAATAATGGACACTACTGGTTGAGTTTAAGACATTTACTGAATTATTTTGATTTACATTTTCATTGAGATGCGTGGATATAAACAATTTTGTTATAAATCAGTTAGATAACTTCTGTATGTGTTAAGTATTATATTATTTTAAAATTCCTGTTAAATTAATAATAAAAGGTTTATGAATTTTTTTTAATATAGTTGTTTAATTGTCTGTGACTAGTAACTACTACTAGCAGACTTAATTGTAAATATACTTAGAAGAGACTTTAAAGTTGATGATGCTTAAACAAATGAAGCCTATTGCTATTTGAATAAGATTGAATAAATCTTATTGGCTATTTTGCTGCTTCAGAAATTCATTTTTTAAGAAAAGAGAAATGCTTTTTTTTCTTTTGCTTATTAAAATCAAGAAAGTTTTTTATAAAATGCTGGAGAAATCCAACTTTTTTCTTTGATAAAAGTTATAATTTGCTACAAGTGGTAAGTTAAATATTAAATTGAAAAATAAAGTATTTGTTTTGATTTTTCAAACTTTCTTTGTTTCAATTGAAAAAAAAAAAATTATATCTATATTTTATAAATATGATTGATTTAAAAAAAAAATTGGTCTTTTATTTTATGGTTAAAATCTCTGAAAAATAACTTATATCAAATTTTGATTGATTATAATTCATTATTACATATGCAAGCATGAAAAAACTGATATTAAATGATGACATATATATATTATCTTTGTTGAAATTAGTTCATTAAAAATGAACTAGTTTCATATGTAGTACTCAATACAAGATTGAGGGTAGAGTTTCATATTTATTTGAAAGTTGGCACAGCAATTGTTTCAACCTCAGATTGTCATCAGGTGGGATATTTAAAGCCATATTTTCATATATCTATTTAGAAGGTCACCACCAACTACTTAGTAAGTTATAGTTGATGGTGACTTTCTCAATAGATATATGAAAATAAGGCTTCAAAATATTTCACTTGAGACTGACATAATCATTGTACCAACAGGCTAAATACATTTTGATGTCCACTTCAGTGTTGTTTTCTGCATTGTCACATACTCCATGTGAATTGTTTTTAAACAATGTGCTGTGTCTTCTTTCAATACATGTAATCTTGAAGTTTTAATTTTTAGAAGCTGAAAATTTGAGATGTAATTTAGAAATTTAGGAAATCTGAAAAGGTGCCAATTCTAATTATCATAAGAGGATAATTTTATTTTAGCTTCATATTTGTTTCTTGAACAAATGTAGTATAAATTTGTTTTAGAGAACTTATTTGAAGTTGCTTTTTATTGTTTTAATGTCCACTTTTCCATGCTTGCATAGGTCAGATGTAACTTGTTGAGGTAAAGTTTGCTATGGCTGTTGCCAACTCTCACCTGTTTCTAAGTAAGGTATTATTTCCCCACCAGTCCTTTGAACAACATCTAACTCAATAGTCAGGCATGATTTCATGGAAGATTGTAAACAAATGACAACCATTTGTATGAATGGTGATTTTGTTTTTAATGAGAGTAGAAATGTTAAGTCAAAGAGAAGGCATACACACACACTGTCACACAATCACACAACACATATGATTGGCTTCTTATAGTTTCTGTTTACCAATTTCACTCACAAAGCATTAGTCAATTTATGACTATAAAAGAAGACATCAAACCAACAATGCGCTTTTTGAAAGAGTGAGTAAATATTTGGGTCAGCAGCAGTATGTTTGGTTATTCACAAAATCAGTTCTCTGTGACTGAGAAATAAATAATTCTAGATTAAATTCATAGTAATCTAGTACATATAAGTAGGAGTAAAAGAAGCAATTAATAACCAATTTAAAAAATGTTTGATACATCATTAAAAATTGAAAATCTAATAAAATATATTTAGATATTCTTCCCTTTTAACATTCTATTTTTTTTTCTTCCTTAATAGCAAAATGTTTCTCTTCCCCACCCACCCACTATATTCTTCTCGCTTGTTAGTTTATTATTAACATTAGTTGCACATAACTTCCAAAAGAATTTATTGCAGCTTTGATCAGAAGTGGTACCATCCGTAATCAAGGGAAATATATGAAGCATGGTTATTATTATTCAAAAATACATTTATTGCATGGCAAATTGCACTGCTAAAATTGGAAAGAAGACACTATTCATTATCAGAATTGATTCTGATTTGTATGTAATCTTTTGAAGAAATGTTTTTTTTTTTTTTCTTTTTCAGAATTATCCAAACATTAACAATTTTTTTTGATAAATGTATAAAAAAATTTTCAACTTTGTATTGTTTGTTAACAATCTTTTAGTTCAATCAATTTAATCGATCTAAAATAATATTCAATTGTAAAATTTTCTCTAAAACTATTTTATGTATTGTGTAGCATTTTTGTTAAAGATGTCTTTGATAGTAATTCCGTTTCTATGGTTACAGAAATATTTGAAACAATCATTTCTTCTAGCTTTGTTTTGAGTTCTAATTCCACTGAGGTTGACTTTGCCTTTCTTCCTTTTGGGATTGAAGCAATAAGTACCAGTTGAGCACTGGGGTTGATGTAATCAACTAGCTCCCTCCTCAAAATTGTTAGCCTTGTGCCTAAATTACACACATTATTATTATTAGCATGCTGGACAGAATACTTAAGCATTTCTTCTGACTTTGTTCCGAGTTCAAATTCCGCTGAGGCTGACTTTGCTTTTTACCTTTCAGGGTCAATAAAATAAGTACCAGTTGAGCACTGGAATTGATGTAATTGATTAGGCCCCTCCTCCAAAATTTCAGGCCTTGTGCCTATAATAGAAAGTATTATTATTATTATTATTGATCAGCCTTTCCAAAAACTGTGCCTAATATTTGATGTATTTTCTATATTAATTTTCTTTTTAGAGGGTGGTGGTCGAAGTGGTAGTATAAGCCCCATAGTACAGGACACTGAACAAACAAATGTGGTAATTGCTGGAGGAAGGTAAGAGTTTTCTTTTTATTGTTTTAGCTTAAAAAACACCAAAACCAAAATCTGATTATTATTTGAACATAATGTAACATTGGTGGTTCTAAGTTCATTGCCACAGAACAGCACTTTGGGGAAGATGATTTTTTTTTCTCCTATATTGTGCTGACCTAGGGTTTCTTAGTGATATTAAGTAGCTGGAAACTATTGGAAGTTTGTTAACTGGATTGTACTGGTTCTTGAGAGGCAAACCGCTTCCTAGTTTCTCACCATCTCACACTTGAGTATCTTTTCTGGAGTTCAATCTCTTGCAGGCATTTAGAATAAGGTTGAAGGGTCACCTAAGAATGTTGTTTAATGTTTTTTTTTTCCTCTCTTTCTCCTGGTCTCAGAAATCTTGAAAAAGTGTTAAGATCACTTTTTTCTCTTTTGATTAAGTTATTAAAATAAAAAAAGTAAGTTATTAGGGGAGCTTTTATTTGGTTATTAAATTTTTTTTCTGTAATATATCTATTTTAAATTACCATTTTCCTTGCCTGTGTGAAAGCTGGAAAGAAATGGAGCAAGCAAGATCCACTGGATATGTAATGTTAATGTGCATGAATGATGAGGTACAGATGAGCTGAGAGAAGAACTGGGTATAAGCATCATCATATTTGGTTTAACGTCTGTTTTACATGTTAGCATGCGTTGGATGGTTTTTGAAGATTGTCTTCCAAGCTAATCTATCTCTGGCCAGATTTCTACAAATCCTTCTTTCTCTCAGATCCATCCTTATTACTTCCTTCCATGTTTTCTTTGGCCTTCCTCTACCAACTGAACCTGCCACCTCAAACACCCTACATCTACTAATCCAAGCACTCTTGTCCATTCTCTCAATGTGACCAAACCAATGAAGTCTTCTGTTCTGCACACATCACATATAATCAGATATAATGTGCATGAGGTATGAATCTGAAATGTTTATGGATGATAACGGTTGGGTAAAGTGGTGCCTAAAGAGCCATCTGGAAGGAAATTGTAGATGAGGAAGGTCAAGGGATATACAGACACAAGTGCTGAACCTCATCAAGAAGATAAAGAAATGCAACATATGGCAGGGCCATGTTGGAAAGGATCTGTCTTACTGATACAAGCATAGAAAAACAAATGTAAAATGATAAGGATGTTGTAGTTGCTTGTGCAGCTTCTTATCACTAATGACTAAAATGTCAAGTGAGAATGGATGGAATTCAGGTAGCTAGGCAGAGTTAACGGCTAAAGTAATGTTTGGACTTCTAGTACTGTTCTCTTACACATATATCGTGAAGAGGTTCTGAAAATGTGTGCAATTAGTGTAAAATAACTTTGAAATTAGGTTTTGTCATGAGTTTTAATAAACTAGTATCAGACAGCCTTAAATACAGCAGTTTATGATTAGGTGGTGCCTGGAAGAGTATCCATTACTTGAGGAAAATAATTCCAGGCTTGTCTCTTCTTTTCTCATCATTCTTGTTGTGTCCAACCCTCCCAGGCTCCACATTAATCACTCTGCCCAGTCCTTTCTTCCCAGAATGTTGGCCCTCTGGAATTCCCTCCCTGCTCACATCTTTTCCACAGATGTTGACTTGCAATGGTTCAAGAGGATGCCATCTTAATGGCATCTCACTTGTCTAGGATGATCATCTGTGAAGGCCATCGGTATAGCCCCTTTCTCCAGATCTAGCAAGTATGCATATATATGTATATATAATTGGAAATATAATGTATGATTAAGGATTACATCATCTGTAAAATCCAAACAAATATTAAGCTAACTATTTATAAAATTAGAAATGATATGGTTGCATAGATAATTATTGAACATCTAACTCATGGGTTGTGAATTTAATTCACTGTAGACATTTTAGTTTTTGAGACAAGATAATTTATTTTACATGCTTTAATCCACCTAGATTTCGCAATAAATTATCAGGAATTTAGGGAAATGTTAACTGGTAATGGACTAACATCTTGTCCAGGAGCTTTTTTTTTTTTTTTTTGTATAAAACAGAAGCAAACCATTTGTTTCCTTGACATAAGGTTTAACAATGTTTGCATTGCTTACAGCAATTGTAATACTGACATTGCTCTGTCACTCTTTCATCATAAATTGGTTTTATTTTGGTTTGTAGCATTAGGCCGAAGGTAAAATTATCCATCTGCAAGGTTTCAGAGACGACCATTGCTCCGAAAGAGAATGTCTCATACAGTAAAGAAACTCAAACTACAAGCGTTGAAACAGGAGATCGTGAAGGTTGGTTGCGAACTCTCTTCTTTCCTCTTTTACTTGATATATTAGCTAGAAATGTGATTATCTAGATGCTTCCATAGTTTTAGAATAGTCAGTTATTACAATATCTATGTCTAGTCATTTTGTTTTTGTTTAGATTCTTATTTTAAGTCCTTTTTTTTCTTCCTGATTGTTGTAAAACAAATACTGTGATATAAAAAGCTAATTCATTTTCTTAACTGATCTTTGTGTTTTATTTGGTAAAATTAGGGCACTATTTTTAATTTATTTATTTAGCTATTAAAAAAAAAAAAAAAAATCTTTAAGGTTTAAAATGTGGAACAAAGTTTCTAAAACATGTTTTCTAATTACTATTAGTTTTATATATAATGCTTATTGGAAAACAATCTTAAATATTTCAATTAATTTTGTTATGTATTTCTTAAAATTATTTTTGAATTCTCATGTTTTTAATTTTTTTAATGTGAATTTTCTTTTCTTTAATAAAATGTTTGGCGTGTATACCTTATCTGAACTTTGCTTATAATAACTACTAACAATGTTGGGTTAAATGTCCTCTGTTTCAAATAACTATGGACAGTACCCATGAGTTGTACTTTGAGTTATTATAACAGCCAGTCTTTTCTTCTTATTCACATCACATACATGGTTTCAATCAGATCAATATTTCTCCTGATCTTGTTTGTTTAAAATTGCCAAAAAAAAATTATTAAAAAAAAATAAATAAAAGGGGGAAAAAAAGAATAAAAAAAAACCCTTCAAATTATTTTCCTAAAAGGGACTCATTTTATTTGCATTAAAAAAAAAAGCTCATCTTTTATAAATGTCATTCATCATTATTTGCCTCAAATTTCAAGCTTTGATCTATAGTGTTGTATCAGGTGTGTATGTGAGGGGACATTGGTGTTTCCATGCCATTGTTTCTATTCAAAAGCTTATTGGAATATGGAAATTTAAGATGTTAATATTTTATCTTTAGACATTTCAGATATTTTCTGCTATTAGGGATTTTTTTTTTGTCTCTTATTTAATTAGCTGAGGAAGAGTGTCATTCATGACATTCGTAGGTCCTCCTAGCCTAGTGAAATTGATGTAGATATATGTTCAGTAGGAAAATATAGGCAGGGAGGGGGTTGTGGGGAGAAATGATTTAGAATGGGTTTGCAGGCTGGGGAACAGTAGTAAGGATGATGAGAAGTAGATGTGTCATGGGTGCTGAAACTTGTTGTGAACTTACAGTTGTGGTAGCTAGTGAGTTGAGTCTTTGCCATTCAACCAGATGGTCTGCTTTTGGATGTAATCTAGGATGAGTGTGTGTGTGTGTGTAGCAGCAGGACCATCCCATCAGATTTAAAGTATTTCCATGCATTAAAGAGAGAACTTTATATCAAGGCTGCATATGTAGCAATATTATGTGTGTATATGGTTGCACTTGATTGTCATCAAAAACATATATATGATATAATAGTGTCGAAAAGATTTTAACCAGTTGGGAAATTTAACCTTACTGAGTAAGGGCAGATACAGATATTTGTAACAAATTATTATGTTTTGTGGGATTTATTGTATGAAACTTTGAGGCCTTCTTGGCTTTGTCTTAACTGGTAATTTAAAATTTTGAATCGCTACATTAACATCAGAAAACCGATCGATCATATTTTTATTGTTTACTATTTTGGTGTAACTTATGCTTTAATTAATATAAATTTAAATAAATCAAATGGAGCTCATCAGTTGTTTATTAATGATAAAGTTATTATGATGTATTTACTGTTTTGTGGTCATTAGTAACTGGTGTGCAATGTAAGAGCTGTTGATACTTGTAAGAGAGAGAGTATGTTGTTAATTGTAATCTTCTATAGAATTGTGTAAGACAGTTTGGTCAGTTCCGTAAGCCATTGAGAGATCAGGGTTTTAGTGAAAGCTTCAAATTCGTGTATATATGGAGAAAGTCAGTCTGGTGGGGGTCTATAGTAAAACTCAAACTCAGAACTGCAAGGTAATAAAACACTTGTTAGCAAACCAATGCTCCTGCTACTTATGGTGATGACTGCACTTATCCATGGGGTTTATTTATAGTTTGGCATAATGAGCAAAAAGAGAATTATCTTGGCTATAGGCAAGACACTAGTGAAGGAATGCAAATCGCTGAACATTTTCTGTCACTTCACAGAACATCAGAAGACATGATAACAAAAGAAAATAAAAAGTGGGATGGGAATACATCTGCTTAACAAAAGTAAAATGTTGATTACTCGTTGAAATTTCTTATTTATTTATATTGTGCAAGTATGTAAAAGTTTGTATACACGCATGCATGTTTACACTCAGTTGGGAAATTTTTTAGTTAGCTTTGATTCTTGTGTTTTTAGAGAATTGTTCTAACTGTTTAACATGAAGTATTTCATGAAATAAAGGTTAACATATTTTAATACTTGATTGATATATTTTGATTTGTATTTGTAAAAAGAAAAAGAAAGTTTTGGAGTTAAATAGCGTAATTTTGTGGCAAGAATATTTTTCTCTGTAGCTTTGTGTCTTAAGGTACACGAATAAACCAACAATGGCTGAGCTATACCTTCTGCAAGTCAATGAAAATGTTTATTCCGTAGACATTTAATATCTTTACTGTCTGATGCATTAAACAGGATGGTAACTGAGATAATCCTAGTTAGTGTAGTCTTCCACATGATGATCTTAGATGATAGTGGCTTTTCAGAGTTTTATCTGATTTCTGAGTATCTTAATAAATTCACTGCTTTTAAACTCTATTTTACAATATAGAACTTATGGTGTTTTAAAAGTTTATGTTCTTATTACATTACATTGCCAACAGTGAAGCATGTTAATTCATTTTGACACTGGAAAGTGCCAGAACAAATGCCAGCAAGCAAGCCTATGCTAGAAATATCAGCTAAATCTCTGTGAAAACATTCCCTACTGTCTTAGATAATGTAGTTCTAGATAACACTAGTTTGAAAAGCAGGGGAAAAATAACGATGGCTGAAGCACTTTTGATCACATGACTAACTGATCTGGAGCTAAATAACTCACTTTGGCAGTGAATAATTAGCATTACAAAGGTTTTCTTGCTGTACAATATATACTTCTAGAGTCTGAGCTGGTAATGGGTGAGGAGGGGGGAACCAAGACAATATAAGAATAGTTAGATATATCTGGCTGTAAGAAAATAATCTTTTCTGGGAGAAACCTCCATAATTGACAGCAAGTCAAACAGGTATTATATGTGCATGTAGATAAATAGATAAATATGTCTGGGATTTTTCAAAGAAAAGTTATAAGATCAATGACTGTAGTTAATGTCATTTACAGAGAAGGTGCATTGGAGAAGAGGAATTAATATGAGTTTTAGTATCATAATACTTTTGATGCTTGATATTCTCTGGAAACTTAGCAGTCGATGTATTAATTACAAAATCCTTAATGAATTATTAATCTTGGAGTAAATCTTCATTGAAAATACTAAAAAATGATTGAATGGAAATATTAAAGTTGATAAAATTAATCTTGATTAGATACTAGTACACAACTATGATTGTGGGGTAAAAATCTGCCAATGTTGATGTTATTACTCCATGTCTCTTTTGTTATTCTGTGGGTCTGGTTATTGGATAACTGAGGTTGTCCTCTGTCTGGTAAAATGCATAGCCATTAGTGTACATTTAAATAAAAAATATCAAATGGTATCCTTAACACATATATTACATACATACACACACACACATGCACTACTTTGAAAAAAAAAAAAAATTTATTTAGTTTTATAAACACAAGGAACTTCATGTTCCCTTCCAATAATATTTTAGTCATTTTATGAGAACCTGCATATAACCATGTCTTTTTTGAAGATGTTTTTGAGATAGCTGTGTGTATGTATTTATTTAGAATATTTTTTTACTACTTTAATCGTTTAAAGTATATTAAAGTTACAAGAAAAAAATAATCATGTCTCTTGGCATACTATTTTTTTGATATTACTGTATTTCCTAGGTGCAATTGCTAAATTCTTTAAAAAATGTTTATTCTTTTTAGTGAATTGCATTATTTCTCAGTATAATTTAAATGATAAAAGTGAATTTGTTCGGAAAATTACTCTACTACACCATTTGAAGCAAAAAAACAAAACAAATAAAAATAAAGGAAATATATATTAATAACTACATATACTTAACATATATGCTTCGTGTATGCGCTGGTGGACTGCAAATGACATGGTGGAGAATGTGCCAGGTAATATAACACCTGGCACATTGAGAGATTTTATTCTCCACCATGCCATTTGCAGCCCACCAGCAAATACATGAAGCATATATGTTAAGTATATGTGGTTGTTAATATATATTACCCTAGAGCTGCTTCTATTTTATATTTAAATAAAGGAAAATAATTTTTTAAAAATTAGTTTTGAGATTTGGTTGCATTTCTTTTATTTGTTCCAAGAGAAGTAAAAAAAATAATCACGTTTTGCTGATAACTTTAGTCTTCAGAATCTCTTATTTAGTCTCAATTTGGTCTCTTTTTAGTATTTTACCAGTTGTGTATGAGGTTTTCAAGTAAGCAACCATTGTTTTTTAAGTACTTTTTTTTTTCATGATAGCTTGGACTTCTAATTGAATTTGTAATAAAGGTTGCTTCTAAATACTTCTAATTCTTTAGCTGAGTAAATAAATTTATGAAATAAAATGAAAAAAAAAAAAATACTAAATTTCCAATGCCATTATAAAAAAAAAAATGAAAAGCTAAAGCCCATTGTTTCTGCTTGCTTGAGAAGCCACATGACATATAGATGAGATAATTCTCCATTATTCTCAAGGAATTAATATAAAGAATTGAAATCAAATCTTATACTGCTCTGATCTGAATTTCATTTTGTTCCTAATAATGGTTAGCGTACATTTTACAAAGCATCAGTTAACTATCAATTATATATACCCCTAATGTATTGGATCAATACTAGAGTGCCAGATTTATGATCAACTGAGTATCTTAAAGTAAAATTCCTCTTAGGCAATTTCAGCTTTGAGTAAATCAGTTTAGAATTCTTAGTTTTTTATAAATTATATTTTCAGAAAGTATTTTTATCTTATTTTTATGCTTTGTTTAAAATACAGTTAACAGGAACATAATGAACACTCCTTCATGTAGTTTTTACATGCATCAACTTGTGATGCACCTGGATACATCATCAGTTGTGAAGTACATCATATCTTTGAATGATGACATCTTGGTCCAGATAGCACACCCCTATTCACATCTCATCTCTCTTGATTCACATCATCCTTGAAGCAACTTCTGTTTCTTAGGTGGATAACATGTTGGCTCTTTGCTTACTGGCTCCTGTGAAACCCATTACTTTGTAGGCCCTGCAGAAGGACTGGCCTGTGAAACCTTTGTATCCCACCTTAATGGAATCACACCTTGCTTTCCACTCATTGCTTTGGTATTCTTCCACCAGTTCATTATATACTTTCTTCCTCTTTGATTTTCTTAGTGTGACCCTCTCAAGAAACAAGAATTCTAATAGGATAACCAGCTTGGCTACTTCTGAGATCAGGACCATGTTTGTGATGTTGTGGCAGTTGTTTCTGGGAACTTCAATTACTTTCCCCAGCCACCTTTCAGTTTTCAGTGAATTTAGCTTCATCCAAAACAAAAGTGATGGTATTCTTCATTGGGTAGAGATGCTTATAATGACTGATCTTACTGCAGTTGGTAATTGGTTATGGTATTTACTCAGGGCTTTTGAACAGCATCTGAGGATGTGCTCTAAAGTCATTTTGTTCAAGCACAGAGAGCAAACTGGTGACTCCATGTTTCATCAGCAGAGGAAATTGGATAGGTTTGGTAGACTACCATAGACATCCTAGATCAAGAATTATATTTGATGGGACTCAGATTTCCAAAGCACAGGCTATGAGATTTTTGTTCACTATCAGAATATGGTAAATGCTACGTATGTGGATTATATATATATATATATATATATATATATATATAATTTTTAGTCTGTGTTCATTCATATTTCAATATATGGTTTGATTTTCTTTTAAAGTGACTTTCTGTATTAGCTGTACATTTTATTGTACATATTATTGCCCCCAGATCTGGTTATTTTAACTTTCATTGAGCCCTCTTGCTAATTGCTTTGCACAAGAAATTGAAAAATAAAAATCTGATTAGCTTGATATTTTGAGAAATTGATGATTGTTAATTTACATACAAAACAGCTTGCCAAGATTGTATTTTCTTGTGAATGCTTGAGATAAGTATATTTATTTCAATTAGATACAATGAAACCAATATTAAATGGTTCATTCATTGCTCATAAACCTATCTTGGTGCTGTCCATAACCAGCCTTACTCCTGATAACTAAATTTGGTAATGAATTTATACCACTTTCACTGTGAGAAGCAAGTGTGTGCATACCCACAGAACTTATTTCATTTATATAATTTCAGAGCAATGTTCTTATTCCTTATGCTGCAAGTTATATGATTAGATATTTATAAAAGACTTGAGAATTTTGACCTTGTTTTCTGACACTTTTTATTTTAAACTACACATTAAATATTTTGTATATTAATTTCATATTTGATTTGCGAACATTTTCTTAAGACTCATATGGCATACATATGCACACATACTCTAAACTTGGATTATTTTAGTGTACAAATTTCTATTATAGCCAACTTTTCCTTATTTTTATGTCCTTTGTCTTTGTAATTCAGTCTTTAAAAATTGAAAGAAAGAAAAATATGAAGATCTATTATTTAAAAGAGAAATATGTTTATGATTTAAATTTTTTTTATTGGTGCTTCCTATCTATTCCACTTAGAGGGAAATATCAGATTTTATCCACTAGAAATTCTGCTTTAATTTTCTTAAAAAATACAAGTATTTTATTTCTTATTTCATAGAAACTGATTTGTTGTGTGCCGTGTAAAAAGTGCAATCTGTATGTGTGTTGTAGTTGCTCAGTTCTATTCAAGATGATAGTATTACAACTTAAGAAATAATGTGAAATACAAGATAAAAGTATTTTTTATGAACTAAACTGGTTGTAACCATAAAATGACATTACCTCCATAGCTTCTCATTGTTCTCTTTGTAAGGAATAAATCAAATAGATTGATTTTTGTTGTCATCTTTCAAAAACTGCCAGAAATATAATTTTTAATTTTTGCTTGTGATTAGTTGTGGTTTGGAGGTAAATGAATAAAAAGTTTAGGGTATTTGTTGAGATGCACTTGTTTATTTTATATTTCAGTCTAAGGAATATTGTGGGTTCTTTTGGTTCTATATTCTTTGGAATTTATTTATTTTTCATGTGTCCAAAATAAGGTTGGATTGTCTTCAAAAAGGGTAAATAAGTCTTGTTATTAATTCAGTCAGTACAATTTACAAATTCTTGGTAATCTCATTAAGGAACAGTTCTCTTACTTTCATCGGTCTTGTGATATATGATGGAGTGGTTTTGCTGCTTAGAAACAAAACTGTATCTGATATGAGCCACTGGTTAATTTTTAATCTCTGTTTATAAATTGTTGGTTAATAAATCTTCATTAAGTTGCTTGTTATTTATAAATTGTAGGATATTGTAAATATTGTGGTTATCCCATTAACAGGAATGGATCAAACCCCAATGTGTCAAATAAAAAGTAAATATATTCCAGATTAATTAAATACTCATTATCATTTAATTGACTTTAAGTAAAATAGTAGTCCCTATGATGTATTGTAGCCAATATTTCCAGATAGGTTGAAAAGTGCAATTAAATATTGTTACATAACTTGTCAACTGATTTGGGCATTTTAGATCAGTTTCTGTATAATTTATTAAATAGACTTTAATTCTAATGTTTACCAAAATTTTTTTGCTGATATGAAAATAATTATTATGATTTCATGCTATGGTTAAAGACCATTTATGAGAGTATATTCACTTGTAGATTATTAGTTTTTATAATGAAATCTGTAGTATTTCATAAAATTGGAGATGCTTGCCAGCTATAAGATTTTTGAATTTTAGTGTAGTTGTAATTAAAGGATTCTATTATTTTTCTGCATAGCTTCTAGTGTTGCCTCAGTAGTTTCCTATGCACAAAGTTTGGACTACATTTCTAATTAACAATCTTTATTTTACATCTTGCATTTTCTTTTCTCCAAGATAATTAACATTGTTTTTTACATGGTCTTATGTGAATTAGCTGAAACTTGTTTCGTTATATTATTTTAAAAAGTTGTTAAGAATAATTGCCAGTTAAAAGATTCTTTGATGTATTATTTTAATGGTGTGTTAGTGTCTAGTAATTATATTTTTACATCATCATTATATAAATGAAATGAATCACTAATATTATGTGTGCTTCATGACCACAGAATATTTAAAAATTAGACCTACAATTCAACTTATGCTGTTTGATGAGAGCACTGCAAAAAGTCAGCATAAATGATCTTTATAGTTTGGTAAAATTTACTGGAATAATGAGTTTGGGTATTTTTGATATATTAAAAGAAGTAATGTGGAAAGAGCTTGGAAGAAACAATTCTCTTTCTTAAGAGAAAAAACATTCTTAGCTATTTGCTATTCTCAGCTGCAGCTTATAATGCTTTCAATTTGTTAAACTCTCTATTACAGGGAACTTTCAAATGTCACAAGACTTACTCTTGCGCTTTTTCTCTGTTTTGTTTATGAATGATTTTTTTTGTATGTATGTTGTTTCAACAATGTACTGTCTGAAAGCCAGTTCTTTGGTCTTGTCTTATGGAATTCATATCTGTCCACTTTACCATCTGTGTAGGCAACCGATATGGCAGCAAAGGATCCTCGTCGAGTGAGTAAGCCATTTCCGAAATAAATGCCTTGTAATCTGTTCAGTTATACATCTTTTGGAATGTGCCGCATATGAGATTCTCCCTGCTCAGATCATGACAGAGTAGTAATCTTGTGAAGGATTTGCAACACTCTAAGTTTTCTGAACCCTTTCTACCTTTTTTAAAAATTTTACCCATTACAAACAATAAATGAAAAAATTATTGTAATCCCTATTTCTTAGCTTGAAACTTTAAGCCAATTAACTCTTATCCCATTGAGACTGTCCCACGTTGCAACTGTTTCTCTGAAAACATGAGGTGCTGTCAATATTTAAATTAGATATTCATCAAATAAGGATAAATTGGATACTGGTCAATTAATGACTTAATTGATATTTACAATTGGTTAATTATCAACTATTGTTAACTTTGTTTTCTTTTATCTCCTTATCTAAACTAGGAATTATTTTTGAGACTGCTATAGTATATGTAGTATATCTGTTCATTATGCTGTTGTATATGATAACGTCTCTTCAGTATTAGTCTAAGTTTTATATTCATATCAAGATATGTGTATTGCTGGAACCATCAAAAAGCTTTTCTAGAACTTGAACTCTTGCCCATGTTGTCGGAAGTTAAGCGGTTATACAAACAATGATATGGGTATATAGCTCTGTGGCAATGAAAATAAAAGAGGTTTGGAAATATCCCTGTAAGAAGTTGTTGAACAAGGAGTATGAAAGGATAGAGAATATCTACCATCAGTTAAACCCACAAGGACCTTATGTAGGTATCAATTGTAATATACTGAGAAAGAAACTTAGGACATGAATTTTTTCCAGGACTAATTACTGATATGCATAAACTTCAGGTTAAATTGTTGTTTTCAAGTCGTTCAGATTGTGGAACATAGTGTTATTGTTGATACCAGTAGTAGTATTGCTGCTACCTTATATTGGGTAGGTAAAAAAGATGTACCGGAAGGAAAAATACAGAGATTTATAGATAATGAATACAGTAGTGAAGCTAGTGTGGGCCAGAGTTAGTTTAGTTATGGTGCAGTTTCAGTTCAGTCCATAAACGATGATTGTCTGCAGACACCCTATTCTTGGTGAGACATCTGTGAATGAAGTATTTGGCTAAAAAGAAAAAAAACCCCATCTAACTTTATCTTGCATTTGAATCATACTCTAGTTGGTTGGTATTAAGAAGGTTAGATATGGATGCATGAGTCATATAAAAGAGTGAAGAGTCAGGATCTGTAAATATCTTTAAATGATCTAATATGCAGGAGGTTAACCATAGTTTCTTCAGTTTTCTTCTGTTCATTCTAAGATTTAAGACAACCAGAGTTAAGGATTGGGTGTTCAAAGTAACTCTTGATGACTTAGATTATGTATTGAGAATCAATCTTGTCACATAAATTTAGAAGCAATAAAGAAATGACCTTGTTAGGTATGCAAGAACTCAATATTGTGTCACTATTAAACTTGTAAATTGATCTGGGCTAATACAAATGTGAAAATTAAAGTTTGAAATTAACTAGAAATACCGAGGGTAAGTGAGAAGTTGGAACTTTTAAAACCATTCTCAAGAATATTAGCATGTGGCAGATATATTTGTCAAATGTACAAGACCGAGAAAACTATAAAAGAGGTCAGTTTTGTGAGGAAAATGAGATGGAGAAATCAGTATCGAGAAAGAAACCTGCAGAGAAGTAGAAATTTGACATCCTTTGGAATAATTATGGATAAAATTTCATCTTTTAGTATTTTTAGATATTAGAGAAAAATGATGATTGTGATGATATGGCATTTGGAAATGAAACAAAACTCAGGGTACAGAAGAGCCACTATGATGAAGGTGGTGGGGTGTTGATGAAAGGTTAATGTTAAGTTTGTAACATCATTATCACAAAGACACGGTCAGTAGTTACAGATGTCTTTGGGAGCTGCCTTCTGCTTATGACCTTTTAGTGATGGCCAAGAGAACTTCTATATGATAAGATATTCTGATTTAGACAAGGTTTTTTTTTTTTAGATGAATAAACTCAATGCAGTAGGCATAACTCAGAGCCCAAGGAGGGTACTAGTAGTGTGGAGTATAAGTAATTTAGCAGGTACTCTATCTTCTGTCATCACTGCAAACATTAGTTGTACAAGCAATACTCTGGTTTAATGTGTAAATTGAAGCTAAGCTCTGAGTACTAATCTATTCTGGAAATAGTTTTCTTAAATGCTTCAGATCAAAGTAGTAGTTGTGATTAACTCAATGTTGCTAACTAGTTCTTAAACCTGGCTAATCTGACTGACCGATTTGTTTAGTTGCCATTGCAAGTGTCCAGTCTGTTTTAAATTCTTTGTACACGTAAGCCATCTGTTTACATATTAGAAGAGGAAGACATGTTTACAGTCTTTCTATATGCTGTGTGTTGCCCTGTATTAGTAAAACTAATATTGGGAACTTAAAACTTGAAATTTAACTGACAGTGTCATGGGCTGTGTGATTGATGACAGTTAGTCAAGGCTATTTGTTTTCCCCATATTCTGACGGTTATTCAAATAAACTCTTAATATGTGGTAGATTTATTGGAAGTAGTCTTAATCAATTCCCCCAGTTTAACATCATCACCTGGTTGTTGAGTGACGTTAACAGGGTTCACCCTTTGCAAGTATTTGGGAATGCCTTTCTCTCTCCTGACTTTATGATTAAAAAAAAAATGAAGATAAAGTTATATGTGATTTTGTAAATCCAATGATAATGCTGGACTAAGGAAAATAGAGGAGGGTTAAAAGGATATAACTGTATTAATTTAAATTACTTGTAGTCCTTTTTTATTGGCAAAAAATAGAGATTCGTAGTGAGGACCTGTAACTTTTCTTTAATTGTGGAACAATGAATATTAATCATTCTTTATGTTTGGAGTTGGGAAAGTTCTCAGGCCAAATACTATATTCTATATTTCTAGGCAGTTAGTATAGTTATTGTTTTGGTTTGGCTAAATCCTTCTAAGCATGAGAAAATAAAGTGTCAAATAAAATGATGGGTACAAGTTGTGACCACATTCTTCTGTCTTAAGAATTGCAGTTTTTAAGTATTGTTCTTCCACTTGCTATAAACTACAAAACAAAATTTTATTTTGTTACTGACTATGTTCAAATATGGTGTTCAGATGTTCACTGATTATAATCATTTTCCATAGCTGGTCATCACTCAGAATTATACCTGATATTTGAAAACAGAATAACAGAGCTGCCCTGTTTATTGTATTTTTTTTTTAATGATTAATTCTTAATATGCTGTCTACAATTCATTCATCTATATTTTTGCACCTTTCAGTTTTTCTTTTTAAAAACAAACCAAGTTTTTTTTCTCAGTTTTTAGTTTCATTTGTCTCAAATGAATTAGAATAACAGAATATAATTAGTGTTATATTCAGTTATTCTAATTTATGTAGTTTTTTTTAACTTGACAAACTGTTATTAGAATAAAAATGTTGAAAAGTCACAATGTTTCTTTAAAACTGTTGTAGTTGTTATTTATTTGCACTACAAGTAATAAATCAGCATCAATGACAAAACACTTCTATTCATGCTTTGTTTAAGAAGGATTAAAAATTAATCTTCATTGATAATCCCAATCCACTTTCATCATTGCCATTATCATTACCATCATAACCATCATCATCATCATCATACTTTCTTCCATTGTGCTGATATATGTTCAATGCAATGTTTCATTATTTTCTTTCCCTAGAACACACAAATAGCCAAGCAAACAATAAACAAAGAAGAAGAAAATTAAAACAAAAAGGGCTATTTTGCTATATACAGTATTAAAAAAAAATGTCGGTTTTTTTGGGTGTTTGTGTAGACAACTTTAACATTTTATTTGACAGCCAAATAGTTGAATAAAATATAAACATATTACAATTCTCTTAGCAAAACATTTTTTACAGTGTTTAGACAAAACTGCCAATAGCTTGGCATTTTTTTTGTTTTTTAATTATTTGGGCTGATAGACTTAGAATTTCTTTGATTACAGTTTTTGTCAATGTTGCTTTTCAGTATTTTAAAATAAGTTTTTGACTTTTTTTTTCAGTGTTAAATGTTAGATGAATTAATAAATAGACACGTTTATTTAAACTTCAAATATTTTAAAGCACAACTGTAAGATAACAGGTCACTATCAGCTCTTTAAAAGACAGAGTTTCCCCCTAATTGAATTGACC
Organism: Octopus rubescens; assembly: GCA_027564515.1. Lineage (NCBI taxonomy): Eukaryota > Metazoa > Mollusca > Cephalopoda > Octopoda > Octopodidae > Octopus > Octopus rubescens. The sequence goes on along the minus strand of JAOPUL010005855.1, from coordinate 14,641,894 downwards.
AGTTATCTGACGACCATTTTCATGTTTTCAGAAGGAACTATTGTTATGCAGTTTTACATTTTGTGTACTCCAATAAATAAAAATACACCTTTGTTTGGATATATTCTTTCACAGTACAGTGTGTGTGTGTGTGTGGGTGGGGGGTATAATATATCTATGTCTTGGTTATTTGTTAGTAAGAATGCAAAAACCTTCATGGGTGATGTAGGTGAATTGCTATGGCAAGTGTATTTTTGTATATGTCTTGAATATCTAGATATATCCTTGTAATTTCAAGGTACACTGGTCTTCAGTTTTGAATCTCCTTCATCAGGTTTTCAACTTCAAATGAAGCTGTGTGTTAGGGTAGCATAATTAATAATCCAATATGAGTCTAAGATACCTTTACAAATCTTAAAAAAAAAACCCAACCAATCCGTGAATGAGCGTGGCTCCAAATATTATTAATTAGAACCAAACTAAGAAAGGTTGAGTATTGGATCTAGCTTTTGTAGATTAATGAATGAGGAATGTGCATGCTGGTGTGTGGGTGAACTGAGTGGGTTTTACAATGAAATGGTATTACATTAATTTATTTGTACTTGTACTTTAGATTAATGAATATATTTCACCCATGACGTTTCACTTGTCATTTTGAGTTTTCTCTTTGTCCAGCCCTACACTCCTTGTATGTGTGTGTGTGTATATGTATCTATCTATCTATCTATCTATATATATATATATATATATAGATACTCTGAAGAACTTTTCCTATGAGTAAAATAGCTGGTTTAGTGAAAACAACCCTCTCCAATCTCCACCTTACTCCCTACTGTGTTGTCAATAACAAAGTTTTAACACTTAAATCACACACACATAGAAATATGTTGCAAATCCTTTAACAAATTTCATTATGATTTTCTTTTCTGCTACATGTAATTCCTTTAAACAGAGATCAGTTTTAGAAAATGATATTATTAGCTTGCCCTACTTCCATTATTTCTTCCTGAGCTTTATGTAATGAATTTTTCATTAAAAAAAAAAAATCTTCATTTCAATACTGTTCAGCTGTTATGCACTCTGTAGCTACATGTTTGTTGTTTCTTCAGTTTCGTATGCTACTTGTTTGCTATGTGTATATATATATATATATGTGTGTGTTTATTTTGCATGGTTGGAATGACTTAGTCAGTTAAAATGATTACTTCATCTTCTCATTTTGTTTTTCATTTCTTTACCATTTTTTTCTGTTTGTGTATGATTATTTATATATATATAATATATATACTGTTTATACTTGTGTAAAATGCAAAATTTTTTTTAGATCAGATTTTGAGCTTAAATTTCAGAGATCAACTATGACATGGACGTAACTTTTGAGGGCCTGAAATTCATGCTACAATCCAAAGTACTGTATTAGCAGCAAAACTCTAAATAATCTATTTTATATGGGTAAAATAAAGAAAACAAAATGAATTACAGTGATTTGTGCTGGTAAAATCATATGGTCTAGTTTATATAAATGATGCTATGTTATATTTGGGATCACACTAATGATGTTATAGAGTAATTATTGCGCTTTTTAGATAATGAGCTGTAGAAATCCATAACTTAACATATGTCAAAATACATTATAATGGAGGTGGGGGCTGTGGGGGGGGGGATTTCCTTATCATAAGATATACACACAGGAAAATCCCTTGACTGTTGATCTGCTACCTCTAAAATACTAGAATTGATTTTATTTTGCATGTGATATATAGAAAATTCCAGGTTTTTAAATTCCAAAAAGAGTGGGCTGATGATTTTTACAAAAGGTGTATTTTATTCAAGTATATACAGTGTGTGGATGTATGTATATGAATGTATATAGATATAGTTTTTTCAAATGTTATATTGTTAGTCATTTGTTGGAAAGAGCAAGTAAGCATGAGTGTACGTATCCAACTTCATAGTGTGTGTGTGTGTGTATATATATATGTGTGTGTGTATGTATGTATATATAATATGTATATAGGTGTATATATTTTTTCTTTCAGCATTAATATAAATTTATTTTTGGATTCTCTCCTAGATTGATTATAAGACAATTATTTTTTTTGAAGAATATTGATCATTTTTATTTAATTACAATTTTTTATTTCTCTATTTTACTTATATTTTTTAATTATTTTAATTTTTGACTCACTCATTTTATAATTAATGAGGTTCATATTGGAAAAGCTCACTCTCCAGAGATTTATATTTTTATATATGATTATATTGCAGGGAACTCCATTTTGTGTGTGCGCGTGCACAAATATGTGTGTGTGTGTGTGTAAGCATGTGTGTGTGTGTGTGTATATATATATTTTTCAGTAAACTGTTAAGGCTGGTCAGAGAATGATCATTGGTTTCGCACCTATAAAGCGCGGCCATTACTCTTCTAATATTTTTTAGAGTGTGCTTCTTCTTTGGATATATGACCCACTGTCGGTGTGTGTGTGTGTTGTTTTATAGCATTTTTTTCTGTAGTGCTTTAAACTAATTGGAATGGTTCATTTGACCTCTACTGTTGTCTATTCTAGCAATAGAATATAACCTGGAAATAAGTTACTTACAGTTCTTGAATATTTGGAATATTGTTTTAGTTTATTTTTACCTTTATCTTTTACTTTTTTCAGTCATTGGACTGCGGCACTGCCTTGAGGGGTTGAGTCAAGCAAATTGACCCCAGTATTTATTCTATTAGTCTCTTATGCCGATCCACTAAGTTATGGGGATGTAAATACACCCAGTGCTGGTTGTCAAACATTGGGAAGGGGGAACAAAAACACACACACACACACATAATTATAGATACGTATATTTATACACACATATACAATGGGCTTCCACATAGTCTCCATTTTCCAAATTCACTCAAGGTATTGGTTAACCTGGGGCTATAGTAGAAAACACTTGCCCAAGGTACCAAGCAGTGAGGCTGAACCTGAAACCATGTGGTTCCACAGTAAGCATCTTAACCACACAGCCATGCTTCTATGGAAATATAATTTTCAAAATTATAAATTTTATTGTATATGGTATTGGAGAGAGAGAGAGAGAGAGAGAGAGAGTATTCACAAAGTTTTCATTCCAGTTATTTCTCTCCATTCAAATTGGATTTTTGTAAGCTCATCAACATCCGGAATATCTCCTCCTTATATTATTATAATAATGGTTTATTCCAGTAATATATTTAATGTGATATGATTCATAAACGTTTTCATTCTACTGGCTTCATTTTTGGTGATAAAAAAGGTGTTTGGCAATATTTTGGAAAATAGTTTCATTTACTCTGTCTATTTAAAAGCATGCTTTGAGCTTTCATATTTGTTGACAGGAACATTAGTTTATTAAAACTGGATTTATTTAGCTTAATAACCGTTTTTATCTTTGGCATTGAACTGAGCAATTTCTATTGAGTTTATCTTGGATTTCACTTCAGTTAAAATATTTTTCCTCAGTCATTATACACACACTATAAAGTGGTTGGTGTTAGGAAGGGCATCCAGCCATAGACACCAAGCCAAATCAGACTGGAACCTGGTGCAGCTCTCCTGCTTTCCAGCTTCGGTCAAACCATCTAATCCATGCCAGCATGAAAAATGGACGTTAAAGGATGCTGATGATTATAGTTTTATTTTTTCCAAAAACTTTGGTCAGTTTTTTCAAGCAGATCTGTGCAGTTAGCCTGCTTTTTTGAGCAGATCTCTGCCATTAATCAATTTCAAAACATCATTTACTTTCTCATGGTGAATATTAAATGTTCGGATTTTAGGGTAAAAAAAAATAGGTAATTATAAAAAAAAATTAAAACCTGAATTATAATGTGAGTCTATTAATTCTCATTGGTTTGTTTTTGTTGTTTTCTTGTTGTGTTTGTTCAATTTTCAGTAAAAATGCACAATATTGGATTAAGTTTGGTTTTAATCCTTTGATGAAAAGGAGGGGGTGGTGTTATTAAAATAACAATACCAGTCCAATTCTGTGTTTGATTAAATAAATTACACTCTCTCCACTAAATTTCTGGCTTTGTAGCTAAGTTAGATGCTGATCATCATCATCATCATCATGGCAGTGGATTGGCAGAATTGTTTTGAGATGAAATTCTGGCAAAGTCAGCTTTGCTTTTCATTCTTCTGAGGTTAATACACTAGGGTGCTAGTCAGTACTGGGGTTGATGTAATCAACTAATTCCCTCCTCCGCCAAATTTCTGATTAGAACCATCATTACAATGAATAGCAGAATCATTAGAGCGTCAGACGAAATTCCTTGCAGTATGGCCCTTTACATTTTCAGTTCAAATCTTGCTGAAGTTAGATTTGCTTTTCATCCTTCTAGGGGTCGATAAAATAAATACCAGTTGAATACTGAGATTGTTTCAATTGATTATACCCTCCCTCAACATGAGTGAGTGCAGTCTCATGTCATTGTTAAAATCATTATTATTCAATGTAGTATGATGTGCTAAGTTCTTTGATTCTCATAAGGAATTGCTTCCTTGTATTAATTAGTCTTGAAAATCACATCATTTGATTTCCTCTCCATTAAAATAATTATTATAATTCTTTAATGTGAATTCTATATTTCAATACTAAGATATTTTTAACTTTATGAAATTCCTAAAATTCTCTATCAGCTGATCTTAGGAGATCAGCATATATAAAGGTGCTAATGAAGTGACTTACTTAAGGTAGTTGTAGGGGTATCTTTGTTTTTATTGTATTTTATCAATTAAAAATTAATTTAAAATGTCATGTTCCCTATATTTAAGATGCAACTTCTTTGATAGTGGGTCTCTAATGTGATTTTCTTTTAACTTTTTCAAATTAAAAGTAGATATTGCTTATGGCTAGTGTTTGATTTCAATCTACAATTACATTTTTCTGCCCCAAAAGAATATTATCAAAGAGAAAAGGCAGAGATAAATCAGGTTTTTCCTGCTTTAAAAAAACAAACAAAACCTTTTTGTTGAAAATTATTTTTTCTCTCTTTCCATTTTACTTTTTATTTTTGTTTACTTAACGATTTTCTTGAAACTCTGTTTCTGTTTGTGGTTAACTATTACAAATAACAATGTAACCCCTAAATTTGCTGCTGCTTTCCAGATTTTCCCCAAGTGGATGCTCAATATGGACACAACGACAGTGAGTGACTGTTACATGTGATTTCAGGGATTTCAACTTCTTTTTACATAACCGCCCAATCCCACCCACCTTTCATCTTACTGACTACGCTGACGACTCCACTTTTTCACCTTCACTAATTAATATATTAGCTAGTGAAATTCTTATGCTCCAGTTCCCCCTCTTTCCAGATTCTCTTATTCAGATGCGATGCTGTACATAATCTAGTATTCTCTCTCAATTAATTATTCACTTATTTCTAAAAGACTAGTAGTTAGTATACTCTATTATTAACAACTATTATTACTTTTTTTTTTAGTGTCATGTCCAACTTTTGCAATGATCTTGACATGTTTGCTGCTGTGATAACCTATCTACTTTATGCTTCATGACTTTCATTGCATCCCATATCAGTCCTGAAACTATTTGCTTCTTCAGCATGAATACCTGTTATCTTGTTTTTGTTCTCTCATTCAAACCATCACTGAAACATGTCATTCCAAAGTTTGTTATACACAAATATACTACTCATCAATCATTGTATCATTCTGTTCAGTTGCTTTGACAGAAGAATTTATCAGAAATTATTATAGTTTTATTTTGATTTAATATTTAATACTCCTTTGCAGCATTCCTAAGCCTCATAATGATATATTTAATATTGTGTTTTGATAATTCTGTTGAGTTGCCACTTTTTATTTTTTATTCAGCAAGACAAAATATGAACTGAAAGGATTTTATGTTATACAAAAGTAAAAGAATCGTTTCAAAAATCAATATTTTCAAATCAATCAGAAATTAGATAAAAACCCTCAATTTTATGAATTCTCTTTTAAAACCCTTATCAAAGAAATATTTCTCTATTTCATCGCAAGTAGCTATCATTTATAGTAGGAGTTCCCAATCAAGGGTACCCATACTCCAGGGTTGTGAGATAGCATTGCAGGAGGAGGAGGAGGAGGGGGGGCAATAAAGAGACGAAATATAGACTTTATTAAAATAACACTTCAGAATAAAATTATTAACCACTGTTAAACAACTTTAAACGATGATGATACCTAGAACTTTATTTAACATGTGAAGATTTGACCTTTCTATCTTTACAATTGTAATTAATTTCGCTGTGTATAGTTCTTATTGGCTCAATTTACACTTGCATTTTATGCATGGAATCAAAATCTTATATTTTTTTAGTTCAGTTTCTTCACCCACAATACCATATGTGGTCCAAGTTAAAGAGAAAAAAAAAACACTGAGAAATTTGACCTTTCCATTTTCCAACTTTTGAAAGGGTGTGAAAATTAATCAAGCATTTCTCTAGGGGTGGGACCCAATGGTACCAAGTGATTAATAATTAAAACTTCTTACAGTTGTGCAAGTATTTCTATAAGACCGATGTACTTTAACACTTGTACTACTGTAAAGTATTTAATAATTAATCAGATGTATATTTTTGTATTATTTGTTAAGTCATAGTCATCTTAAATTTCTTTTGCGAATATTATATCAGTAGTTAGGGTAAATCCCAGCTGTTTCCTCTTGAAGCACATCTGCTTATTCCATTATTACAATCCAATATGTAGTCTCAGTTGCTGCTGTATGTTATCTAACATGTAAAACTTTGTAATTCCTATAAGCAAATGAAACTTGTGTAATGGTAACTAAATAATACCAAAAAAATGTCCAATTTCCTCTTTTGTTATATATATTGAAATTTTGTTTTGAACTGACAAGTGAATTAATAATTAATTATAGCCAATGTTGCTTATTCTTACGAAAACACTCCAGGAAATGGTATTTTAGCATATTCCAGTCCTTGAATATTCCAGTAGGTTTATGTATGTCTTTGTCTGTACTTTTGTAAGCAACACATACATGGCTTCTAAAGTATTTTTATTTATTTTTTTAAATACGTTCTTTTTGTTTTCTGGTACTTTTCTTTTTGTATTTGCTGCTGGAAACGGATATGAGTATATTAAAGAATATTTTTATACTGCCCTTACACTAACCGTATTTCTATGTTCTTTGTATGAGTTTGAATAGATTACTGACCTTGCATATATGTATATATATATATAAATATATATAAAGATGCACGTTTGCAAAATTATGTTAATATATTAATATGAATGTCACTAAAAAAATAGTTACTGAATATCATTAATATACAGCATTATTAGATAAATAGTATGATATTAGTTTAATGATCTTGTTAAAAACCTTTTTCATTTTTTGTATATGTTCCCTTCAAATAATAATAATATTGATTATAAGAACATATTTCCAGTTGTAATTAATTTCTTTTAGAATTAGATATGTTTGAGATATATTTCTTAAATTTAGTGAAAAATTACACACATACACGCATCAATTAAGAAAGATTGTATTATTAAATTGTGGGTATGTTAAAGTTGTAGTTACACTTAACTGTCTAATGTCTTCAGTGTTGGTAAATCAAAGCAAACATTTACCAGTTCTGATGACTTATGACTTTTGGAAATTATTATAAAATTAAGTAACTTTTGAGAATTTAAAATAAAAAAAAATAAAATTTTTATAAAAAAACAAAAAAACAACAACAACAGGGTTTGTTTATTAAATTATTTGCATTCCCTTAAAACTCAGAATTATCTTGGCTATCGGTTAATGTAAAGCAGAAGATCATTTAGTTTGAGAATTACACTTGTAAATGTCTGAAATTTCATTTTAACTTTTTGGGGGAAGTGTAGAATCTTCATTATTTTTTTTTTTTATTACTGAATGATTAATTTCTTTGCCATTAAAATCTATCAATACTTTCATCCCTCGTTATTTTTATGTCCATTGCTTGTATGAGTTAGTTAGGTTTTCTCTAGCACCACTTGTTGCAACTTTTGGCAGTTCTTTGTCATCACCTATCTACAAATTCAGCCTCTTGAGATCAGTGTTCACCATTCCTACCCTTGCTTTCCTTTTTCACAAGTTCTTTTCACTTAAATAACTTGGTACCTCTTTACCTAATTGTCATAATCTATATCCATCACAAATCTGTCCAGTCCAGTGCAGCCTTTCCTCTTCCACACTAAATTTGATAAATATTACACCCAGTATTTTTCTAAGCTCATTCATGCACAATGATATTATACATCCCACAGATGAGCTCTACTTGGTTACTTGACCTGCTAAAAATTGGAGCTAAATCCCTTCAAAACAAACTCTGCCATCATAAAGTAGGTAGAGCACATTTGACATTATAGACCTAAATATCCAAAAAGATGGGTTAGTTACAGGTGAAACTCCATTACTCATAGGCATGCACAATCAGGATTGACCTGGCACTAATTAACACCGTCCAGCAGGGCATGCTCACCTAATTTCCTTCCAGCCCTTGTTCAACCTCCATATTCAAGACCCACGTTTTTTTAGCAGTTGATGTGTCTACTGCTATTCTAGTCATTAGAATGACACCTTCCCATCCTACTTGATCGATCATGTGAATGACGAGCATATGTCCTGATATCACCAGATATTTTCAACATCTCAGCTTCTTTCTCTGCCTTCATATCCTTATTTGTATATAGCTGTCAAATTTCATTATTTGGTCCCTCTCTTGAGTCTACTTGGAGTGGTCCATCTCTCTCTCTCTCATGCATTCTCTGCATTCAGCAACATTTCCTTGTAACATTTCCATGCCCCCCCCCCTTTTTTTTGTCATTATTGATGGCAAGTGCACCTCTCTATTATTTCAATACACAGTTCTCACTGAAGAAATCTGGAACACCTCACACCTCTGTTTCTCTCATTCTAGGACATAGGCAACCTTAGAGTTTCAGTTTCTTTTTGTGCTACATATACTACTAGATTGCTAGCTTCTCTTCTAGCTACCTGTAATTGTTCCTCGCTACTCACTTTCTTCCAGTCCTCTTCCAGTTCCGTCTCTTGGCTTTTATGGTTCTCTTTAATATACCAGTCTACCACCATGTCATTTTCTTTCTGGTCAAATCCTTGCTCAATCCCCAGATCTGGTCTGCAGTATTCAGCTGGCTAATTTGCACAAATTGTCCTCTATGTTATAAATCTCCTCCTCCTCCTCCTCCTCTCTTCCTCCTCCCGTTTTTGTCATTCATGTCCACTTCTATCATGGTTCTCAAATTGGCATGCCCTCTCTCATCCCACCAAAAATGTTGGTGAAAAGTTTTGTTGTTGTTCCCTATCTATAGAGTTTGTACCCATATCATTCTTCTTTTTTCACTGTAATATTAGACAAGTTTATAAAACATCTCAATTTTATTAAGTATAGCAATTACGTAAAAGGCAACAAACTGGCAGCATTGTTAGAGCGCCTGATGGAATGCTTTGCAGTGTCTCTTCCAGTTCTTGACGTTCTGAGTTCAAATCCTATTGAGCTCAACATTGCCTTTCATTGATAAAATAAAGTAGCAGTCAAGCACTGGGGCCAGTGGTATCGACTAACCCCCACATTTCAAAAGCACTTGCCTTGTTCTTAAATTAGAAACCATTAAATATAACAGTCTGCTCCCTTTTCAATAATCCAAGGCATCCTTCCACCGGAGCCCCATGAGACCCACTGAACTAAACCTCTTTGACCCTATGTCTGGCCATTGGATCCTTCAGCTTCCATACCTTCCTTTCCCATATTGTTTTGCATTTGCATATTTAAATCCATCTAGCCCTTATCTTGATGTCATTAGTCAATGTTGAACGATAGATTCTTCATGGGGACACACTTAATATTCATAACATGCTGTCAATTCTTTTTTTCTGGTGAGTATGAAGTCTACCTGGCTTGTGTACTTACCCTGATTTGTAGGTGATCTACTGCAATTATAAATTCGATACACACTTTTTAAAAAGTAAACTGTAGATAGAATATTTCTGTTTTATTAAACTAATTGAAACTGAAAACGGAATAATCAGAAAAAAACCCCCATAAAATTTATATTCTTTCATTTATTAAACTAATTGCTTGTGAAATTTTCTAAAATAACTGCTGATAGCAAGGTATAAATCATCATTCTTAAAA
>JAOPUL010005855.1:14587498-14600242 GCA_027564515.1 Octopus rubescens | reverse complement strand
TGTATGTATGTATGTATGTATGTATGTATGTATGTATGTATGTTTGTATGTATGTTTGTATGTATGTATGTATGTATATATATATACATACAAATGTTATCTTATTTATCCCAGGACATACTGCAATATCTCCAACGCACGCTATCGTATAGTTACATCCACACACATTTTTTCCATCACCAGGCACAAACAGAAAGCTATTAAGAAATATTCACGTAATATATCTTGCTAACCTCTGTAAACGAGATTTTAAACACATCATAAAATACCGAAATGTTGTGAATATTAGGTAATGTCAGTTCCATTGTAACTATCACATCAGCGTGCTCAACTTTCAAATTTTAACTCTGAGAATTTGATATACCTTTAGTATAAGAAGAAATATTATATATAATAATCTAATATAATCGTGTAAATCTGTGTTTTGTGATGTTGGAATGAAATATAGCATTACGTCGAAGTCAGAACCACATCTTATACGATAAACTTGGTTAGCAGAACATATATATATATATAATGAACCGAAGAAATGAACACGGAAGAGACACATTTTAAAACTATTATATTAGCATAACACTTACAAGTAGCGTTGACTTTTCAGACTTTAGTTCAGCATCAGAAGAAAACCGTAGTAGGATCGAGGAATAGGAAAAGTAGTTTAGAAGAAACGAAAGAAGAAGAGAGGAAACAGGTGACGGGGTTAGGAACCATGTCGGAATGTAGTTCCATAGGACGGACGTGAACAGGAGAGGTGGTGGTGGTGGTGGGGGGGAGATGAGCACACGTGTAACCGAAATTTTGAGACTGGCATAAGTGTGTACGAGTCTGTGTGTGTGTGTGTGGCGTGTGTCATTTTTTTCGGGCTAGGAATTCTATGGAGATAATGGTGTTTAAGTGCAGAAATTTAGTGGCACGGGTTTCTTGGAAGATGCGATGCGTTGGTATGTGTATGTCTTTGTGTGCGTGTGTGTGCGCGAACTCGCGTGCGTGTCTATGTGTGTGTGTGTGTGTGTGTGTGTGAGGAAAGCGTGGTGGTATGGAGAAGGACGCAGGCGCGAGTATAATGTCAAAGGGACAGCGAGAGAAATGTGGAGTTTTTCATAGAAGTGTTTGCAAGGTAAGGTCATGAGTCTTTAGCACACCAGGCAAAATGCTTAGCAGCATTTCTTCCGACTTTACGTTCTGAGTTCAAATGCCGCCGGGGACGACTTTGCCTTTCATCCTTTCGGGGTCGATAAAATAAGTACCAATTGAGTACTGGGGTCGATTGAATCGACTATCCCCATCCCCGAAATTTTCAGGCCTTTGTGCCCAGTATAGAAAGGATTATTATTAATGCTGGTGTATTGGCAGAATCGTTAGAGCTTCAAACAGAATACCTTCAGTATTTATTCTAGCTCTTTGTTTTGAGCTCAAATCTTGCTGGGGTATCTTTACCTTTCGTCCTTCCAGTGTTAAAGTACCGGTCAAGCACTGGGTTTAATCATCCTAGACTAAGAGATCAGAGTATAATTTGAACTGTCAAGGACATGAGGTGCTTCCAGAAAATGCAGTTGGGTGTGGCTAAGAGACAGGTTGAACAAACTATTTTGTATTTGGTCTGTGATGTATGAAATAATAACAATGATAAGAGAAAGGGAATAGTGTAGACCAATGGGTTTTGAATTGTATAGGTTGTAGGATTAGCTCTGTGTAGCTGATGTCATTGTAGTTGCTGCAGTAAATGTGGTAGCAGGAGGTTTAAGATTAACAATAAACCAAGATTAATGTTTTAATGTTTTATTCTATATTTGTGTTATAATTAGAGATTTTGTCCTTTGATAGTTATTGTAGCAAGGAATTGTGAGATCGAATAGAAAAGTAAAACAGTTATGATTTCACTTGTTGCTGGACTCCTGCATTTAGATTTTTAACTTCTGAATTCTGTTAAGCCTTTAACCAATAAGTTCAATATATATCATTATTTTGTAAGGTGTAACACACCACTGTTTCATCATATGATCATGTTGCAACCCTTAAATGTAAACTTATTGCACTACCATGTGACTTAGCATGAGGGTAAAATCCTAATTTTATAGTTGTTTGTTATATATTTAAAAAAATTATAAACTGAACAATCTACTCATCAAGTTTTAACTCTGACTCTTACTATTGTTCTATTACCATTACTCTCAGTCAAAGAACTGAGTGAGGATGAGAGGAAACAGGTCATGTCTTCTGAAGATTTCCAGAATTTCTTCAATCGTTCGTCTCGTCTTATTGAGCGTGTACTTGCTGAAAATGAGACAGATATGTATATTGACTATGTTGGTAGTGATAAAGAAGGCAAAGATGAGTAAGTAATATTTTGTATATAAATTTCTACTTGACAAACACTTCAGTACATGTGAAGTTGTTCAAAACAATCTTCTAAATTTAAACCTATTTTCTATTGTTTTTTTGTTTTTTTTTTATCATTATAGCATGATGCAGTGTAGTTTCAGTTTTATTTTTATATAAATTATTGAAGGAAGCAACAAGAAAGAAAACTGGATATAATTCAGAAATTTAAGGATTGTGTAATTTCTGGAAATATACATTAATTTTATATCCAAAAAATTTTCATTTCTATAAATTGTTGCTGAGTATTTCCCTGAGTCAATTACAATTTATATATTTTTATATGAAAGATTTTGAGATGTTTTACCCCCCATCCTCATCACATTCCATTATTTTTTTTGGGTTGACTCTTATCTAATTTTCTTCTTTCAGTGACCAGTTTGCTGGAGATCGTCTAAAATTAAACAGGTATTTCTTTGATGAAAGATGGTCAAAGCATCGAACCATTACTAGTTTGGATTGGTCAACTCAGGTTTGTTCCTTTGAAATTTCAGTGAAACTTATAATATACTTGTTATTGTTTTTCATTATTTTTGTTTTCTCTTCAATTATTTCTTTGCTGTCTCTTTTCATGATTAATTTCAAAAATAATAATATTTTCTAGTTTTGAAATTTTAAGAAGCAATACTTCTGTTTTTCTTTATTTTGTCTAATTTTTTGCCATTTGTTGCCAACTCCTACATTCCATGCTAGCATAGATTGGACGAATTAGCACAGTCCAAGTGATTTTTCTTATTGGGAGCTACTGCTGCTAAAGACAAGTGCTTGTATTTGCCATATGTCTTAGTTTCTATGGTTGGATGCCCTTCCTATTGCCAATCCCTATACAGAGAGAATATTCACTGTTACAAGGTGCATTTTCTCATAGCACCATCACTAGAGAGGTTGAATAGTTCTCAGCAAGACAGAATTAAAGGGATCTCACAGCCCTACACTTTTTCTGCTCATTTGGCAATCACTTTAATGTATGTACTGAGAACATTTTTCATGACACTTGTACTAGAGAGGTAACTTTGCTTACTGTGGCCTCACTCACTTTTCACCTGTAAATGAACATGGTTGGTTCCCTCATAGCACTAGCATGGGAAGTGAGGTGCCTTGTACACAATATCTCTCCATTTGGCTTTGTAGAGCCTCAGTTGGTCAAATTTTGAATATTTAAAAAAAATTTAGACCCAGTTATAATTAGACAATCCTTCTTAACAGCCAACTATTTCATGTTCATATTTAACTGGGACCTATTTAATTACCAGATAAACCCTTTCAGTATTCTTTAAAACGGTATAATAAATGAAACTATATAACATTTTTGAAACAGTATTTCCTCATATATCTGGAAATTGTGATCTTGTAATATCTCTTAGAAACATCAGGGAGTGAACCCTTTTATAGATTAAGCTGTTATAATTAAGACAATTTGCTTCATATCTACTTTGTATTTAACCTATAGTATTAGTTTTGGCAAGAATTATAGCATAACTCTTTAAACCCTCTCTCTGCTATTAGAAACTCCACATTTATTATTCTAATGGATTTTATGTTTATTTTTCAGCATCCTGAATTGTTAGTTGCTTCTTATAATACCAACGAAGAATCTCCACATGATCCAGATGGTGTGGTATTAGTCTGGAACTCCAAGTTTAAGAAAGACACACCTGAATTTATATTTCACTGTCAGGTAGGTCATAGAGACAGTTTTCTGTTTTATTTTCAAGTAATCAAAACTTACAGTTGATATGTAATGAGATGTCAAATTGTTTTGCATAGTGTCAGTCTATAAGTTTCTTCCAGTCATTTGTCCCGGCCACCCTCGATATGGGGTGGGTTGGGGCTGCTATGAAGTGGATGGAACACTCAATACAGGGAGGCCCCACCACCCAGCTATCTTTCATGAAGAGGCTCTCTTTCAATATACAAACATATCTTGATGTCTTAAAAATGTAATGGATTCTCTTTTATAACCATAGATTTCTCCACATTACCGACATCAATAATTTTCCAAGATTTTAATTCTTTTGTATGAGGGGCTCCCGAACTTGAAGTGCCCTGGGCCTCCCATAGATTCAATCTGGTCCTGCACACTGTGTCTTTAAATCAGTGACAAAATTTGTCCAGAATATAGTTCAGTTATGTAACTATCATTTTCTACTTGTTGCCTCAATCATCACATCAGTCTCATTGGTTTACACATATGTTATTGCCTTTGAAGTGTGAACAATTTGAGGCATGGTTTATTATAATGGACACCTGGACTATAGGCACTCCTCACTAAATATTATTTTGGAAGATAGTTTTGAACTTGTTAGCTTGGTAATCAGTTATTATCCAAGACATCAGACATAATCCCTTGTTTCCTCTCTTCGTTAAAGAGTTATCATGGCTCAGAAGTATATAAATAATATAGTTTTGCTGCTGAAATTTTTCATAATTCAAATAAAGTAATGTATATGTGAGTTCAGTGTTATAATTCTAATATGTCCAGCAGTGTTGTTATATCAATATGTATATACAGCAGTGTTGTAATACTAATACATGTGTGTACAGTGTGCTAGTATTTATGTGTTTAATGTAATACTAATCTATATGAATTCAATGTTTTAATGCAATAATATATGATTTCAATGTTGTATTTCTTTAGCAATGATGAATGGTGAAGCGAAATTTTTATTTTGTAGTCAAGAGCAATATCATTATTAGGTAGTGGATGAATGTATCTGTAGTGCTATGGAAATAACTGACAGTTTTTAATTATATCTCTTTACATTCTAAGTTCAAATCCCACTGGAGTGAACTTTCATCCTTTCAGAATTGTCAAAATAAGTACCAGCCAAATATTGTAGTTGATACATTAGACAATGTCCTTTCCCTGAAGGTGTTTCTTTGGGCTTATGTTAGAAATGATTTTCATGCTGACATTTTAAATTTCTTCAGTCCTCCAGCCTATTTTAACCTTATTTTGTCCAATTGTAACACTCCTGATCTACTCAAATTTTAATTGTGGCCTCTTTTGTAGTTCCTATGCCAGATGGAACATGCATTAAAGTTTACATATCCTTTAGAATTGTCATCTTACATTTGTATGTATGTATATGTAATATTTGTTAATTATTGTTTGTTCTCTCCTTTTCATACACACCTTGCTGTAGTCTGCTGTGATGTCAAGCTGTTTTGCCAATTTCCATCCAAACTTGGTAGTTGGAGGCACCTATTCTGGTCAAATAGTTCTGTGGGACAACAGAGTCAATAAACGAACTCCTGTTCAACGTACTCCACTCACTGCAGCTGCTCACACGGTAAGTACAGTTGCACTGCACTAATTTCCTTCAAATATTTTCTCTCACTCCATCATATTGTTTTGTTTAGTCTTCATTTGTTCAACTATCATTATTCATATCACCATTTAATGTCTGATTTCTAATCCGGCATGGGTTGGGCAGCTCGACAGGAGTTGGTGAGCTAGAAGACTAGTGTTTGTTTTGGCATGGTTTCTATGGCTGGATGTCTTTGTTAATGCCAACTACTTGACAGAGTGTACAGGGTGCTTTTTGTATGGCACTGGCACCAACAAGGTCACAAAATAACACACATGACAAGAGGTGTAGTAGTGAGGGTGGTGTCTTTATGCTTGCTGATCAGGGGTTAAAGTATGATAAAGAGAGAAGAACAGATGTCTTGCTGCAGGAGAGATACATGGCTACTCTCATTGGTAAAGAGAGAAGCTGGTGGTGAAGATATGTAAAAACATACCCTCAAGTTACAGGAAGGTGATACTACTATTTCTAATTACTTTGTTTTGATAGGTAAAAAATAAATGAATCTTGTGACTGTTTCAATGAATAAGTATTCCTGCTTCTTAATCAACAATACTACCCTACTCATTAGAGTGTAAGTGGTTGAGTATTTCACAGACATTTGTACCTTTAATGTAAGATGTAGGCAGAATCAGTATGATAGCATGAAACTGTTTACTTTTTCAATTACAGCTACAATCCATCGAAAAGGCTTCTGCATATTTTCCATCAACTTCATTTCACTCACAAAGTTTACGTCTGCTCAAGGCTATATTAGATCTCACTCAGGGTGTATTTATATCACCCAGAAGTAGGCATACACTCATACAGGTGCAAAGATGTTGACACAACAAAGGCAAATGTATGTGAATATGTGCAAATTCACTGTTAGTACTGAATGTAAATTTAGATATTCTGGTTTAGATATGAACAGTTCTATATTTCCAACCAGAACATTGAGGGATTTTATGTTGCTATTGTGTTTTTTTGTCCCTATTGTCAGTTTACATTTACCTTGAGCAAACAGACACATCATAGGATAATGAGGACTCTTTAATATTCTGGCTATAAGGCACCCCTACTAAAACTGGCACCACAGACACCAGTATGCAGCACAGGGCAATCCCTCTAGAGCTGACACCATGTACACCAGGAAGGTGTACAAGGTAACCTCATTAGTGGTAGCGCCACAAGAAAATGTAGCCAGTACACCTTGTAAAGTGGTTGATAAGAAGTGTATCCAGCTGTAGAAACCAAGCCCTGAAATGAACTATACAACTAGGAGAGCAGTAGCCCTGAATGAGAACTGACTTGGACTGAAATAACCTGCCTAATCCATGCCAGCAGAGAAAGCAGACATAGATGATAAAAAATAACCCCAAACAATAAAACACACACACACCTGTTATTAGTTTAATAAGTCTTATAGAAAGAGCTGAAGTATATCTTACATTTCTGCCATTTGTTCACTTTAATTTATTGATTTATTCATTTGACAGCATCCTGTCTACTGCATCAAAGTGGTTGGAACCCAGAATGCTCACAATTTAATCAGTGTATCAACCGATGGCAAGATCTGTTGCTGGAGTTTGGATATGTTATCGCAACCTCAAGTAAGAAGTTTATTATTTTGCTTGTTATTGTATTACCATTGACACACAGAGTCTGGATCTTTGGATTGTCATGTATCATTTGCCTGACTCTAAATTATGTTACTTTCCTCTGGCTATGTTAATTCATATTTTTGGCTATAAATTATGTGAATTACCCCATGAGTTTCTTTAATTGCCCTAACATTTCATGTGGTAAAAACAGTATTTTTCATGCTGGAAGAGTGAAGTGGATGTTGAAAAGGAGGAGGAGTTAGTTGACCTTCTTGTTATGTTGCTCCATTATAAACATCCTATGGATACTTCTGACTTCTAGTTTATGATCAATTAACCAATGGGAAACTCATATTTAGTGTAGGAGGGACTAGAGGAGGAAATCATGGTAGTTGACTATGTTTACTCCAGTTGAATGTTAAAGTTCTCTGACATACCAGTGATTCACTGGTGTAGTAATATACGACAGTAACTGAATGGTAAATAGTTGGAGATATTTCACAAGCTGAACTGAGTTCGAGTTCCTTTTAGTCTTCTGGAACTGGCAAAATAAATATTAGTTATACATGTAGATCATAACTGTGTGATTAATGCATTCAAATTTATGATTGTAATCATATTAGCTGTGCCATGAGGACATATGCCTATCAGTTAACAGATGACATTGGATGTCATTGAGAGGAAGTATCTGACAGCATGGGAAAGTAAAGATGAATGAAAGATCAGGATCACGCATATCCGAGCAAGCTTGACCTGATCGTGCCGGTAGCGATGATGATGACTCTTTGGAGGAACTGAGATCTTATGAAGAGAGGTTAAGTTTGCAGGTTGATTCATCAATATTAAGGGACAACAAGGAAGCCTTTATGTTATTGTTTGACTTGTTTGAAAAAGCAACCATATCTCATTCACATTACAACCTACTGTCTTCAATAAGGAAGGACATGTGAGACAATATAGTCCTAGATAGCCCTAAAAAGGCAGGATGATTATGACTGGACAATTTTTGGTCATAGGTCTACGTAATGAAGGGTTAAACAATATTAATGTAAGATATTTAAAGCAACTATTATCTAGGTTTAATAAGTATTTGATTTCTTTTCTTTTTTTTTTGTGCATTTTGTCATAGCTTTGTTTAAATAAAACCCTGAAGTTTACTTGAAGCATTGTTATGAGCAGGAAACCAAAGATGATTGATAAATGCTATTTCTTCAGCATTGTAGTGATCATTTGTCAATGAATAGATGTCTGTATTCTCAGAACAATTTCTTTATTGTCTTATATTGTAGGACAGCATGGAACTTCAACATCGTCAAAGCAAAGCAGTCGCTGTGACATGTTTCTCCTTCTTAGCTGGTGATGTTAACAACTTTGTTGTTGGTAGTGAAGACTGCACAGTTTACACAGCATCTCGGCATGGCAGGTTTGTAAATAATATTTTATTTTTAGTTGTTTCATAATTAATCACAATCTGTCTACCCAATGGAACAGTTTCTATCTGATTTGTTGTACTCATAATCCATTACTATTAATGCTACTGGTGAAACTTTAACAATACTTAAAAGTTAAACTGAATAATTTACAAACAGTTCAGGTTATAAAAACCTATTTAATTTTGTTGGAAAATAATACATGCACAAAACCACTTAACCAGTGAGCTTGCGACGAGAAGTCTAGATTTACCAGATTTCTGGATACAGGCTAAATATATACTTAAAATACAAAATAAACAATGACAAGTAAAGATTGAAACTGTATTTAACAGTGACAAATTAATACACTACTAATACAAGGTTTATATGATCTTTATTAATCCATTTAAAATTTTTCAAATCCCTGTGGAGAATACTTGTACCATATATAATATATAGGATAGAAAAATCACCAAAGAAAAGTTAAGGACACTCATTCATTCATTTAATGTCTATTTGTCCATGCTGGCATAGATTGGACTGAGAATAATTGGAGGCAGGATTTTAAAGCTACATTCTCTTGTCACCAACCCATAACTGTTTTAAAAGTAAGGGATTTTTTTTTTTATTCCAGAGGTCTTTGAAACATAGTGATCAGTCATAATATCAACAAGGAATGTCAGCATCATTACCATTTTTCTCAAGTGGTGTATTGTATACATTGATGTGTATGTTGTGGGTCCTGGGATCATGTCAACTTCTGTTCTGAACAGCAGGCTTCTCATGCAATGTCAAATGTAGTGTGGTGGATCAGTCAACATCTCTCTCTCTCTCTCTGTTTAGGAGTTAGGAGTGTTTTGTATGTTAAAGAAAGTTTCTGTCATTGTGAAGGCATCTGATTCTCTCAGCATCATCATCATCGTTATTATTAAAGGTGATGGGTTAACAGAATCATTAGAGCATTGGACAAAATACTTTGTAGTATTTCTTCTGGCTGCTTATGATCTGGGTTAAGATCCTGTTGAGGTCAACTTTATTTTTCATCCCTCTTTGGTTGATAAAGTACCAGTTAAGTACAGGGGTTGGTGATATCAAGTAATCCCTTCCTCAGATATGTTGTGCCTAAATTAGAAGCAATTATTGTTGTTGTTATTATTATCATGGAAGGACTTAAATAAAGGAGTGAACAAATGGAATAAAGTCTATCATTCTTCAATAAATCCCTGATTCATTTATGTCGTAATTCCGTTAAGACATTCCAGTACCTTGGTGTCATTGTATCTACAATTTAAAATCTGATTATGTGTAAGTATTGGCAAGTCTAAATAGGTTGTTATCAGTTAATTGATGTAACTTTAACCTAAACTGACTAACTGAAGTTTGTACAAAATCTTATATAATCTGTATATTTTATATTTCAGTAAAGCTGGTATAACTGAGTCCTTTGAAGGTCACCAAGGCCCTGTGACTGGTATTGATTGCCACAATGTACCTGGTCAGATAGATTTCTCTCCATACTTCCTGACATCGTCTTTTGACTGGACCATTAAGCTATGGAGTAATCGGGTAAGTTCATAATCAATTAATGTCTATCCTCCATGCTGCTCTGGGTTGGATGGTTAGACAGCATCTGACAAGTCTCCTGTGTCTACTTTGGTATAGTTTCTATGACTGGATGTCCTTCTGAATGCCAGCTACTCTACAGAGTGCACTGAGTGCTTTTCTCATGGCACCTGCAGTAGTGAAGAGTACCTTGTAATTTTCAAGGTTAACCCTTTAGCATTCAGATTACTCTGTCAAATGTAATCCCTATTTATTCACATTGTTTTGAATTAATCATGCATTATCATGTAGCTTAAAGATTTCAATGATGCGGTTGTTTATTTTTAGAATGGCATTGTAGGATAGGTGTGAAAGGCTGGATCTAGTCAGTTTGAATGTAAAACAGGTAGAATATTTTGGGCTGGACATGGCCGGTTTAAATGTTAAAGGGTTAAAGGCCTAAAGTGGCCCCTATAACTGAATGAGAATAGAAAAGATAGTGGGTGATGATTGTAGATGGGGAATAGATTTATAGTTGCAAAGGGTGATAATGGAAAGAGTAACAGAGTAGTAGTCCCTAATTAGAAGTGGGTGGGGATAGGGGAAGCGATTATCAAGAAGGTAGTAGTGGAAAGGTGATAGGTGGGTTGTGTAGAGGAGGGTTTAGGACCATCTTATCTTATAAGGGTGAGTATGCACAGAAGGTGTAAAGGAAAGAGAGCAGAGAGGAAGCAGTGGATGAGAATGGAGAAGAATCCTGAGACTCATTGAAGGAAGGAGAGGTGTGGGGGTTAATGGAAATAGCCCTGAGAGGGAAGGAGGAGAAACTGTGGGTAGAGGGTGAAAACAGGGAGAGAAAGAGACACTGGAAGATACAATAGAAGAGGTATGTGTAGTGAATGGGGTTTACATGCTGCATTTCATTTCCCTATTTTGGGTAAACTGGGATGTATAATGTATTAAGATTTTTTTCTCTTCCTTGGTTCAGTATTGTCATCATTTGCATTAACATCATTATCGTTTTACATTATTTCTCCATGCTGGTTTTCTTTGGATGGCGTATTTATTAAATGTTGACTTCTGATAAATAAGCACCAGGTCAGTTTATGTAGGCAAAAGGTGTCAGTTTAATTTATCACAGTATATTAATGATACAGCTTATTTATTTTTCTTATTCCATAGAAGAGGGAAAGCTAAAGTTGACCTTTTTGAGGTTTGAACTAAAGAAGCTTGAGATAATAAGAGAACTGGAATAAGTATTTTATGGTAATAGCTAACAAGGACGCCTCTCATTTTTAAGTTCAAACCCTACCAGCACCATCTTTTGTTTACACAATATAGATTTCCTCCTTTACAAAACATGTCAAAGAAAGGAGGAATCTTCATAATCATCATCATCATCATTATTTAAGTGGGGTGGATGGGCAGAATTATTTGAGTCCAGGATAAAATGCCTTGCAAGATTTCTTCTGGCTTGTTAAGTTCAAATCTAACCCTAACTTGAAATCCCACCAAAAATGACTTTGCCATTCCTCCTAAGGGTTGATAAAATAAAGGGCCACTCAGATAGTGTATCCTTCTCTCTAAAATCTCTGGCTGTGTGCCTAAATCAGAAAGAAATTATCTTTTGGCTCCTTGTATTATGGGGAACACAGTTTTGCTTCTGGTTGTTCAATGTTTTTAAGTTGTTTCATTTCCTAAGCAAGACACTTAACCTCAGTTGCTTGTTTTGATGATGTTATTCAGTAGAAACATTGAGCAGTGAGGACCTTTTTATCTTGCAGAGTATAAGACAACCTCACTAGTGCTAGTACTGTGATAAAATAGACCCAATACACTCTGTAATGCGGTTGTGGAATGAGCTGAGAAAATGTAAGCTGTTTAGAGGACTCCTAGTCTTGTCTTGTTGAAATGACAGCCAATTGGTTGGATTTTAGGAAGAACAGCTAGCTGTAGAAACTGAGCCAAAAAGAAATGTATGTGTGAACTGTGGTTCTTTGGTCCATGTAGAGGAGTGCAGTAACTCCAAATAAAAATTGACTCGGACTGTTAAAACCCATCCAAGTCATGCTAGCATGGAAAGTGGAACAAATGATGATGTACCTATTAAATTATGTTTTCATGTAGTGTATCTTTGTCATGACTGCATAATAGAATCCATTTCATCCAAGCTGTACACAATGGGGATTTGAACTCATAAATTCAAACAGTTGTTTGTTATACAGTATGCCTTACTGCTTCTTACAGTACCTATTTACAACTAAGTTCATATCCAGTGAAAGTTAAGAAATAACCTGGATACAGTACACTTGTGGTGATAGGTTTTGCCAATTCTTCAGTCTCTATACCGAAATCCCACTTATGTGCCTATGTATGGTTAATATCTTTTTATCCTTAAGGCGCAGCTGTGTGGTAAGAAGCTTGCTTTCCAACCACATGGTTCCGGGTTCAGTTCCACTGCATGGCACCTTGGGCAAGTGTCTTCTACTATAGCCTCAGGCCGACCAAAGCCTTGTG
>JAOPUL010005855.1:14574904-14587398 GCA_027564515.1 Octopus rubescens | reverse complement strand
ATAGTAGAAGACACTTGCCCAAGGTGCCACGCAGTGGGACTGAACCCGGAACCATGGGGTTAGGAAGCAAGCTTCTTACCACACAGCCACATTATATATAATGTATTTCTGTTTGTCCCCCACCACCGCTTGACAACCGGTGATGGCATGTTACATCTCCATAACTTAGCGGTTCGGAAATAGAGACCGATAGAATAAATATCGGGCTTTAAAAAAAGTACTGGGGTCGATTTGTTCGACTAACAAGGCGGTGCTCCAGCATGGCCACAGTCTAATGGCTGAAACAAGTAAAAGAATAAAAGAAAGTGTCCTTATCATTTCACTCTTCAATTATTAAGTAAAGTCTTAACACTGATTTTATCTAAACTGGGTTATTTATGTTATCATTGGTTCTTTTTATTTCCTGCAGGATTTGAAATACATTCATTCATTTGAAGACAACAGTGACTACGTCTATGATGTACAGTGGTCTCCCATACACCCAGCCATGTTCGCCAGTGTTGATGGAATGGGTCGACTAGATTTGTGGCACCTTAATAACGAAACTGAGGTAATTAAAGCTATATGTTACATTTTGCATGCCGAAACAAAGAAATAGATTTAGTGTAAGTATATACATACATTCATGGTTATATGCAAGGATCTACATATAAACATGCATGCACAATCAATGTTACTGTAACAAGACCTAAGATCCATGAAAATATTTGAAGCTTCTACCTTAAATCTAAAAGTTATATTTTGTGTATTACAGGTTCCAACTGCTACAGCTGTTGTTGACAACAATGTTGCTCTAAATCGGTGTAGATGGCACCAAAGTGGACATTACATTGCAGCTGGTGATGACAATGGACGTATTCATGTTTATGATGTGGGAGAGGTTGGTGATTTATTTTTAACTTCTCTTTTATTCTTTAAGGCATCTTAAATGTATTTTTCAACTCCTTTACATCAATAAGACTATTTATGTAGGCATTGTATTATTTCACACCTATGAATAGATAAAATAATAATCATTCAAAGAAGCTGTGAACACATCCTGTATGGTGTTGCCTGGAGAGATTGTAAGGCATGGAATTGTGTTGTTGACAAATGAAAATAAAATAGTGAGGGTATGTTATGTGGGTTGATATAAGTGTGTGTGTATGTATGCATTACTTGTGTTTGTTAAATGCTTTCTTCATATGAATTTCTTTCTCTCTTCACTAGCATATTGCTAATCCAAAGAACGATGAATGGTCATGTTTCCGACAGACATTGCAAGAACTGAAGAGTCATGCTGCTGAACGAGAAGAAGATTCTTCATTTATGGGATCAATGACAATGCCACTGCGGTAATTTTGTAATGCCCCCTCCCCTCCATCGCTTCCCTCACAGCTACTGAACATAAACAGCAGTTCATAGCTCCCAAGGACACACATCAGTGGAAGAAGAGACAAAGAGAGAGATGGTTGTGTTGTTGAATGGTGTCTTTGCATTTCGGACTTCAGATGCTGACCTTGGTTGAGTGAATAACTGCCTTGATTTAAGTTAGCCTTGTCTTTTGTTTTCAGATAAACTACATTTATTCTGCTGGCATATTTTGTTCATCATACTTTTTCACAAAGGAATAACAGAGAGAGAAAAGAAACTCTCTGTCTTTTTTTTTTTTTTTTTAATAAAGGTTTAATTTATGTATTTAGATTGTTGGGGAGAAAGACTTAAGAAATGCATGTGATATTATCATTATATAAATATATATTATCTTTGTTTCCCCAACATGCTTGTCGTATGGCCATTTCTTTTTCTTACTTTTTTTTGCAATAAGAACTAGAAAATTATTTTTATCTAACAGAATATAATAAAAGTTCCTTCTTGTCTAACTTTGTTATAACCTTGGGCTGTTATTTCTGTTGCAAGTTGCAGTAAATAGCAATGTCTGAAATGGATGCCATTCACAGTTAGTTTGATTTTCTTTTCCCCCTCTTAGACAATAATACTTTCACAATACAAATAATGTTTGCCTTGAATCAAGAAATGTTTGATAAAGTTGAAACTAAAGTCAAAAAGAAAGATGAGACATGTATATTTTTTCTACTTTATAATCTCCAACTTCGTACCTTACACTTTCTGTTTGATAAAAACTATATAATTATCAGCATTTATATTATAATGTATTTATTATTAGTTGTTATTGCAGTTATTTCTCCTCTTTCAAAACTGAACACTTTACAATAGCCTAAAGCTTAATGATATGAGATCCTCCTGTCTTGTGGGTAAAACAATTTTGCTTCATCATGATAGTTATTGTGACTATTAAAATACACAGCTATATTCACTTGTATTGTGTTATTTTGTGATATCATTTAACCTGTGCCTGCAGGGGACAAAGAGTGAATATAATGGTGTATTTAACATTTACAATAACTCTATCCTTAAGCAATTGTTATATATCTTATCTTCCTTTAACGTCCGTTTTTCCATGCTAGCATGGGTTGAACGGGTTATATATATATACAAACTAGTTACATAAGGCAATGCTTAATTTGCATTAAGCTACTTAATGAAGTTATGATATCTGCAGAAATAAGCTCAAAAAAATTACAATACATGTCTTAACTAGTCAAAGTTGTTTGGTTTGAGGAGTTTCTC
Source organism: Octopus rubescens (assembly GCA_027564515.1). Taxonomy (NCBI): domain Eukaryota; kingdom Metazoa; phylum Mollusca; class Cephalopoda; order Octopoda; family Octopodidae; genus Octopus; species Octopus rubescens. The sequence goes on along the minus strand of JAOPUL010005855.1, from coordinate 14,584,767 downwards.
TCAAAGGTATTCAATAATGTTGACTATGGTCACACTTTTAGTTATCGTGTTTATTTCAAATTTAGCTTTGGGGTTCATTTCATTAATTAACTGGGCAGATAATTTGGTAGTTATTCCACTGCTAATATTATTATTTGGGGATAATTTTGCTTCCATTGTTCAATTCCTCTTGGGTAATAATTCCTTGATGTGTTACAGTACGTTAAGACATTATTTCTTGTGTCAACTACTTACCACTGGAACATGTATTATTCTGTAACTACCACTCCATGCCAAGCATTTTGTTTCCTCTGTAATATCAGAATAAATTTATTTGCTTACATTTGTCTTGTCTCTCTCATTGTCAACATTTTTTGCCTCCTTGTCTTTTTTTTCTTTCCAAACTATTACGAGGATCATGGTGACCAGTTTATACATCTGGGGGTTTGGTTTTGTATAAATGTGTAACACATCATCATCATCATCATTTAGTGTTCATTTTCTATGCTGGCATGGGTTGGACTGGAGACTGGCAAGCCGGTGAGCTGTACCAGACTCCAGTCTGTTTTGGCTTGGTTTCTACAGCTGGATGCTCTTCCTAACATCAACCACTCCAGTGAGTGTAGCAGATGCTTTTAACATGTCATTGGCATGGGTGTTTTTAATGTGTCACCGGCACGAGTGTTTTTAACATGTCACCAGGAACCACGATTCACTGAAGGACTAACAGCTATGACATGGAGACCATGCCTTCCTTCAAAATATAGAAGTTACTAGATGGACTATGAAACTGACCTGCTACAATAGGTAACTTTGAAGTAATTGCTTGAAATAGAAATACCTACTGTCTTAAGAAAAAAAGTACACATTGGATAATGTTGTCTTAGATATAATAGTTGGATGGTCATGGTTGGAACACCTTTGATCATAGATCTGCTTGATCTGGATTTAAATAACAAGAACATGGATACTGCCTTACTATAAGGTTTTAAAATTATCATAGACTTAATCTAAAGTGAAATCGTCTACAACCGATGGTTTGCTACTGTTGGAAGCCATTGCTGTGTCTATCCCCAGGTTGGAGAACTATTGGGTTGACCAAAAAGGCTGGTTTTTAAAGTGACAATAAGATATAAGTTTTAAACAGTGATTTATTCAATTAATGATATAATTACCCTTTCGTTCCATTATTTCTGCCATCTTGTGGACAGATCTCTTTACTGATGAAAACTCTTCCAGGTGAATTTTTACATCTTCATAGTTCAAGGCCTGGCCTTCAATGAATTTAGAAGATACTGAAACAGGTGGAAATCTGAAGGCACAAGGTCGGGCAATATGGAGGGTGCAGCAAAACATCCCAGCCTAGCTCCAGTAACTTCTACTGTCTCTGCAAAGAATTGTGGAGTCTGGCATTGTCATGATGAAAGACAATACTCATAATGAGCAAGTGCTGGATACTGCTGGTGAATTATTGCATTTAATTTATCCAGCTGGTCACAGTACACATCTGAATTGATGGTCCTAGCCATGAGAAGAAAGGTTAAAGGCTACTAAGAGCCAGGTAGTGCGATTAGATTATGTTTACAAACTAGAGGGTACATGATCTAGTGGTTAGGGTGTTGCACTCATGATCGCAAGAATCATGGATTTGATTCCCAGACGAGGTGGTGCGTTGTTCTTGAACAAAATGTTGCTCTATGATCGCTTCAACATCTGATGTGTGGTGTAGCTGTTCAGGCAATGTTGATTTGTTGGAGGGAGCGAACTAATTTACAGCATAAATATTTGATCACTATAAGCAAATCATCTGTGCAGGTTGTTCAGTAAGAAATTGTAGAACTGTCTTTCTTGGAACTCCAGAGACAATCATTAATTAAACTCAAATCAGCCCAAACCAGAATTGATCTGTTACTGGTGACCAGGCTGGTCACAAAGTGATTCATTGCAGCCAGGGAAAAAGGAAAGGAGCTTCTGTGTCAGTAGCTGCTCTGTCAACTAGGTAACAATTAATGGGTTCATTGTAAAAGTACTGGCAGTATGCAGTTGAAGGTGATTGTAATAGACCCTGTTGTTAAAATAAATTGTAGTGATGATGGATGTAATCAGCAGGCTGTGAGGCATTCTGATCAGTAAGGAAATGGTAGTGTTTGGAAGGGCATGATGTACTGAGTGAGCAACAGAAGAACCATAATGGTAGAATTACCAAAGTGAGCTAAGGAGAGGTGGGTGTTCCTTATAAGAGCGAGGACATCGGTTTCCATGCTATGTTTGATGACAAGCAATGGACAGTCAAACAGTTCTGGAAGGCTGAGCCTCCACTGTTGAAGAACAAAACTAGTTGCTATGATGACTCTTTAAGATAGGTGGTGAGAGCTGAATATGGAAGGTATTTTAATGGCTTGGGAAGAGGTGAAGAATGGGGTGCTGCTACTGATGGCAGTTGTTTGATAAACAAAGAATAAAGTCCAGCCAGTCGTGGATTTTTCGAAGCTGAACGACTATGTGGCATGTTACACTGGTGGGGAGGCTGCGGATATGTGGGGAGACAGATGATGGGGAAGTTTCCATGAGAGCAGATTTGAAGTTAGCCTATCTATAGCTTCAAAATGTTATGGAAATACCTACCAGTTGGTAAAATACAAGAATAAGACGAACAAGCTTGACCAGGTTGGGATTGGGAATGAACTCTGCAGCAAAGATTATGGCAACAAACCTCAAGACTATATTGGGAAAGGTGGACAGAGTGAAAGGGTTACTATCTTCTACTGAGATGACATTTTGGACGAGATAGTGGTGATGGCAGCAGAGGTGGTGGGTCAGCTCTGTTCGTCTAATTCCTGCTACAAAAGATAAAGCTAACTAGAGATAATTACGTGATGAGAAAGTGAAAACTTCATCAAAAGATACCGTTTGAAGTAATAAGGGAGACAACTACGGCAATATCTTTAATATTTATTAATAAAGAAAATATTTTTAGATACAGAATATCCAGTAAAAAATAACAGAATTTGTATGTTTTTTAAAATAACGATTAAAAAAAAAACACAATGAACTATATAATTATAAACAAAAAAAAAATTATTATTATTATTCATTCTAGATGTTACTAGATATGAAGGAAATCTGTTGACAACCTGAAGCATGTTGGCAGACAAATATTTGAATAGAGCATATATATATATGCATACAAAGTGTGTGTGTGTGTGTATATATATATATATACACACACATGCACACAAATATCGTCATACTCACGGATACTTCCTATGTCAACAACTTTTGCATCGTCTCACAATTTGTACAAAGACATACAGCATATATAGTGCATATACACACACTTTAAAATCATATATAGCTGGAAAATTTGCATGTTGTACATTTACCTGAGTACATACATGTATAAGAATATACATACTATATATATGTACACATATGTACTTGATATATATATATTCTTACATCTTTATAGATCTGCATGTATAGACACACATGGATACGATGTCCGAGCATGGTTGGTGTTCAATGACACAAATCAAAAATACATACAACTGTATATAATATTCATTTGTTTGTTTATATGCCTGTTTTTCCATGCTAGCAAGAGTTAGACAAATATATATATATATATTACTGAGGTAATCTATACACACATAAACACATTTTACATATGTATGTTTATGTATGCATATACAGCAAGTCTAACCCATCCTATTTAATTAAAAACGTTTTCCTTTTTAAATTAACTTTTACAGCCATAATATCTTTTATTGATCATTTATATTAGTTAGAATTCAAATTTGTGCACTGTTTACAGTGTGTGCCTAATTAATGTTTTTTCAAAATCTATCAGAATATTTTTTATTAGCTAAAAATGGACAGTTTTTAATTTTGATGTGTTACACATGAAACCAGTATATGAACAATTACTGAAGGACTTTCAGCTTCAAAAATAACACACACACACAGATATATAAACAACGACATGTATGCATGCACTGACATACGTGACTACCTAGTTGATGTAGTCTAAGTTCCAATGAAAGAGCCTTGTTTCTGGACTGGAGACAATTTGTATTGGTGAGAAGTTTTTAAAACAAAACCAGAACTCACATATACATACACAAAAAAAAGAAAAATACAGACACACAAACATACATCAGCAGAGAAGTACATACATGACCCAAGGTCTAAGAGTTTTGCACACAACCCTTACCAAAGTTTTGTAAGTAGTATACACAAAACTGTCAGCCTGTGAGTCACTTTTGTAACTTTTCTACTGATTGAAAATATATTCATGTATTGAGTTTTATTTCTCCTGTTTGTGCCAGCCTTAGATACAGACATAAAGAGACAACAGCTGAACTAATCAGCAGGCTGGTTGCTTTATGTTGGGAAAGGGTGGAAAGTAGGATGTCTTCAGGTCTTCAGATTCAATAAATGCTCCCTGCTCATTACCATTTCTACACTGCAAAGACAATGAAGAAAGAGAAAGAGGAAACAAGAAGCACATGCATGTGGGTATGTATGGCTGGACAAGTGGGAGTGTGAAAAGAAAAAAAAAGAAAAAAGAGATTTACTGGATTTGGATTTATACATTGAGACTGTCTGAAGCCCATATCACAATGATTCAGAGGGAAGGGGTGGGGCGGGCAGGGTTAGATAGAGAGAGAGAGGTGTTCTGTAGCCATAGTAATGATGTACTGTTGGCAGCCAGAGACAAAACAGCAACACAACTTATCATTGTAGTCCATCTGTGTCCCCCACCCCCCACCCCCTGCTTCCAGTTGTTGGTTGTCCATTCACTCATTGCAGTGGCTGACAAACATCAGCTTTGACTGGAGTCGTTCACAATGTCACTTTCTGAGTCTGATGACCCTTCTTCATCCGATGTTATTTGTTTCTCTTCTAGTTTCTTCTTGATGGCATGTAGCCTCTTTAAGATGGACTGATAGTCAAACGAGCCTCGTTTGTCACCGAAAGGATCCTGGAAAAGTAAACAGAAGAGAAATCAAATCTCAAGACATTGGTTACAATTTATCTCCAACATCTATCATTACCACCACCACCACCACAAATCAAAGAAGCCTATACACCAGGCATGGGCAACCTTTTTTTCAAGAAGCAGGCCGTATGAGACATGACTCATCAACAGGTGAGCTGCACTACTAAAAAAATTCAAGGTGATGTTTTGTTAGCTTGCCATTCAGTAAATCCTGCAGGCTGCAGTTTATCCACGATTACTTCTCTACATGGTCATTTGACTTGCTAAAAATAGCAGCCAAAGCTTCCTCAAATTACACCCTACAAGTTTAGAAAAGGATAGGTTGGTTAACCCTTTAGCATTCAGATTACTGTCAAATTTAATGCTAATTTATTCACATTGTTTTGAATTGATCATGCATTGTCTCATAGCTTTGAGATTTCAATGATGTAATTGTTCATTTTCACAAAGATATTGTAGGGTAGGTGTGAGGGGTCGGATCTGGCCAATATTTTGGTTGGATATGGGCCAGTTTAAATGCTAAAGAGTTAAAGATATATTCTGGGATTGTCACAGCTTGACCATCTTTGATCCAAGATCAGCTTAAGCCAGGGTTCACTCGGTGTTAAATAACAAAAACAACAGAACACATGTGAGCTAATGAAGAAGTGTCTATTGTGACTATAGGATCTGCTAGAAATAGCAACTCAATCACATCCTGTAGTGAAGTATAAGATAATCCATATTATGTAAATTTGACTAGCTTACTTCACACTATTGCAATGTTTCAACAGAACTCAATACTAACAACGTTATTTTTGGTGTAATTGACCAATGTATCTGTACTTAAATAGCACTGCTTCCTTCACACTCTGCATTATTTTAACATCCATTGTTTTCATTATCATGATGAGGTTGTTCAAATGTCAGCACCAGTCACAGTAAAAACAGGAGACAGCACTACCTACAGTCTGGTGTCACAGTAAAAACAGCAGTACTTACCAGCATTGTTTGCCCCTGTTTCAGGAGGTTGGCTTTACATACAGATTCATAGTAATCATAATATGTAGGGAAGGATTTTTCCATCACTTCTCTGAAGACAAGAAAGTAAATCATGAATTAGTGAAGGTAAAAAAAACAGGAATTATTGAATGGTCACTTAATGAATATCTCTCAAATTAAAATACATCTTACCTTATTACAAACCTAACAAAGTCATTGGTATCTTATATGAAGCCTCTGCTGGTCAGGGTGACCATGTATCTGCACAAGACTTTTGTTGGAGACTGGATTGGTGCCATGAAAAAAAGCATCCGCTACACCCTGTGAAGTGGTTGGTGTTAGGAAGGGCATCCAACTGTAGAAACCATGCCAAAGCAGACATTGGTGCTTGGCGCAGCCCTGTGGCTTGTCTATTCATGCCGAACTGTCTAATCCAGGCTAGCATGGGAAAAGGGACATTAGACGATAATGGTGATGATGACTGGCAGTTAACCTATGCAAGCAAGTCTTCCCTCTTTACATCACCAATGCTGTCCAAGAGAAAAGCTGCTACCTTAGATCTGATACAGCTTGGCACCAGTGTTGTGAGAACACCAAGTGATGGAACAGTTACAGCAAACCATCCCATCCAACACTAATTGTTCGGCCAATCCAATGCTCTGGATAGGCTCTTTTATTTTTATCAACTCTTGAAGGATGAAAGGTAAATTTGACCTCAGCAAGATTTGAAATAAAAACAATTAGGCATTATAGCCAATGTTCTAATGATTCTGCCAATATACTGTCTTGGTGTTTTATACTGAAGACTAATCTTAATCTGTGATAAAATAGGATTATCTTAAAAGGGAAGTTGATATCAGTTAATTAATCTTCAACAGCAATCATTATCATCATCTTAATGTTGGATTCTTCAATACTGATGTCTTTTATCCATCTAAACTATGTAACATCATGACTGTGATGACCAGCATCCTGAGACCTGTACTGGCCAATGTCATTAACAGTCCTGTATTTCGTGTAGGTTAACATTATATAAGTCTAATGTTTACCTTGTAATCAAATTCACCCATACTGACAGTTTAGGGTTTCTGTCGGTCAATGTCGATCATGCATCTGTACATATATGTGCAGGTCAGGGCAAGAGTTTTTGAGAAAAACTAGCAGTTGCCTATGCATACAAGTCTCATCTCTCCTTACCACCCAATATTTATCCAAAAGAAAAGCTGCTAACTTTAAGCCAATACAATTTGACACCAGTGTCTTTGATGGCATTGCAGTCAGAATGCAAAGAGCTGGGACTAATACCTCAAGACACTATCATTACCCAATTTTTTTTTAACAGTTCCATTAATTCACTGACCAAGACTGGCACCTTTTTTTTTTTATTGACTCCTGAAAGGTTAAAGGATAAAGCTAACCTTGGTGGGTGAAGGCAAGTGACCTAGTGGTTAGGGTATTGCACTCACTATCATTAAGATTGTAGTTTTGATTCCTGAACTGGGCAGTGTGTTGTGTTCTTGAGCAAAACACTATATTTCATGTTGCTCCAGTCCACTCAGCTGTAAAAGAGTCCCAAGCAATAGCTGGGAAGTTAACCTTGAGATGGACCACCATCCCATTCAGGAGGGAGTATTGTAATTTGAGTCAGTTATACCACATGGAAACTGGGTTAAGCTCCAGGGTTCATGAGAGATCCTAACCATGGTGGGATTTGAACTTAGTGCAGAGAGTCAGAACAAATATAAGGCTTTCTAACCAACACTTATGACTCTGCCAATGTTGTGCTTTTCATATTAACAGCAGCTGCAATTAAAGATAACAGGTGCAAAATACAAGAGAAATGACTACACTGCTATAGACCTATGTTGTGAATGGACAATGAGTAATACATTACATAATGCTGTTTAATGAGAAGACTAAGGAACATGTGGTGAGATTAGATCTTAGGATGTTGGGTTTCACAGATGAGATGACAAAAAACTGAAACAGGTCATGCTATGCTGTATAGCAGAGCCATGTATGCCACTACAGCACGGAAAACATTGATGATAATGATGACGTTAATTACAGTTGTAAGTGATACATGGACTTTGACTTCTAACATAGGCACAAAGCCTGAAATTTTGGTGGAGGGGGTTAGTCAATACCATTTATCCTAGAACTTGATTGGTACATCATCAATCCCGAAAGGATGAAAGGTAAAGTTAACAAACAGGATTTGAACTCAGAACAAAGATCCAGAACAAATACTACAAGGTATTTTTTTCTGATGGTCTGGTGAATCTTTCAATCCACTCCCATTTACCAATAATAATAATCATAATGATGACGATTTCCTACATAAGCATAAGCCCATAAATTGAGAGGCGAGATGAAACAGTCAGTTATATCAACCCCAGTATTTGACTGGTATTATATTTTATTGACCTGGAAAGACAAAAGGCAGCCGACTTTGATAGGATTTGAACTCAGGATGTAAAGGGCAGAAAGCATTTTGACTGATACTTTATCAATATAGCTCTTCCTTCCAGTTACTACCCTTAATAATAATAATAATAATAACAATACCGTAGTGCTTGAGGACAGGTACATCGTTCTTCCAACATATCACAAACTGCAACCCGTAGAGACTCGTGCTGTATTACATCGTTATATCGCTTAGCATCACCGACGTTACGCTCCTGTTTTACAGAAAAATAGAAACAATTCACTGGAAGTGTATCGTCTCTAAAACCTAGATATGGAGAAATAACATAATTAGAAGTCACAGTGCTACACCAGACAAATATTAAACAACAAAACAGGATTCAGTTTGTTGTTCATATCAGGGTCTAATGACAGCCTTAATGAGAGGGGCTAAACACATCCTTAACAAAAAGAGCTAGGTACACCCTTAAAGAGAGGGGTTAGATAGTCTTATGGTGAAAAGCTAAGCACAGACTAATGAAAAACACTGTAGGAGAAAGGTTAGGCAACCCTTAAGAGATTAACAAAATTTATTAAAACAGAGTCTGATGAGGTAGGATACATGCTACTCACCAAAATAGTTAAACCAGGTAATAGAGGAAGGTGTCATACCCAATGACTGGCATAACAATATCATTGTAAATTGCTACAAAAGTAAAGGAAACGCATTGGGGAGAGGAAATTAGAGAGGCATCAAATTATTGAACTCTGCTATGAATGTTGGATAGTCGTAGCACATTTGATCAGGAACAGAATTAGCCTAGATGAGATCCTTTTTAAACCAAAGTTTATCTTTATTTATATTAGCAGAACCTGTGGAAATTCCATGGCTCATTTTGGTGGTACAATGTCAGCCATAAACATCTCTCCTGTCAGTAATAATACCTTGTCATTTGATGATTTTCTGCTGCTTTCTTAAAAGAACTACAATGCTTTATTAAATAAATATACTATAGTTTGATAATAACTGAAATAACATTTGTGATATTTATGATATGCTTTAGTGATAGGAAAGAGGTTTTTATCTGACATAACCGTTAGCATTTCGCTTTTTTATAAAGTATGTGTTAAAATATATATATCATCATCATCATCATTTAGCATCTGTTTTCAATGCTGGCATGGGTTAGACGATTTGGCTGGAGACTGGCAAGCCAGAGAGCGGCACCAGACTCCAGTCTGTTTTTGGCTTGGTTTCTACGACTGGATGCCCTTCCTAACACCAACCACTACAGAGAGTGTACCAACTGCCTCTAACGTGTCACCGGCTCGGGTGTTTTTAACGTGTCACCGGCTCGGGTGTTTTTAACGTGTCACCGGCTCGGGTGTTTTTAACGTGTCACCGGCTCGGGTGTTTTTAACGTGTCACCGGCTCGGGTGTTTTTAACGTGTCACCGGCTCGGGTGTTTTTAACGTGTCACCGGCTCGGGTGTTT
>JAOPUL010005855.1:14406522-14417833 GCA_027564515.1 Octopus rubescens | reverse complement strand
GTCACCGGCTATGGCAGTCATTCAAACTCATTGCAATATATATGTTATTTCAGTGTAAAACCTACCACTGATTTATGCGATTAACATATGGCAATTGTCAAAAAGTTTGCCAAAAATTATCTATTACAGATAAAAGCAGTGTGTATACAGAATATTATTCTCCAAGCCAAACTTAACACGATAAGCCGAAAATACTGCTATTTTAACCCCATATATATATATATGGAAATATATGTGTATATATCATCATTTAGCATTCATTGTCCATGCTGGCATGGGTTAGATGGTTTGACTGGAGACTGGCAAGCTGGGGAGCTGCACCAGACTCTAGTCCGTTTTGGCATGGTTTCTATGGTTGGATGCTCTTCCTAACACTAACCACTCCAGTGAGTGTACCAGGTGCATTTAACGTGTCACGGGCATGAATGTTTTTAACGTGTCACTTGCACGAGTGTTTTTAACGTGTCACCAGCACGAATGTTTTTAACGTGTTACCTACACGAGTGTTTTTAAAGTGTCATCTCTCTCTCTCTCTCTCTCTCTCTATATATATATATATAATTATTAGTCACACACATATAGTACATGTGTTTTAATTATTATGCCTATTTGCTGCGGGATAGCATCCAGGGAAAGCTCCCTACATGATGCCGAGTGTTAAAGAACATTGAGTGTCCCAGACCAGGTGAGACAACTGAAGCCGAAGTGATCGAGAATGGTAGATACTGATATATTGCCATTATTGCGGCTTATCAATACAACGTACCCAGGTCAACTCGAAATGAATTTGAATCGCTGGTCTGGAACTCTTATTTGCAAATAAAGTTAAGTGTATTTGCTGATGTGCTGCTGTGTAGCACATGTGAAAGAAAATTAAATTCGTTTTGAGGTGATCTGAGTACATGGTTTTGATAAGCCACAATGATTCTTAATCACCTTGAGGTGAGTGAGTTGTCTCACCTGGTCTTGAAAGCAATATGTTTTGGGGCTGCATCAGAAATATTATGTATACTACCATCACGGAGAGAGAGAAAGAGAGAGAGAGTGATTGAGAGAGAGAGAAATAATACACAGCACTAGGAGTGAGCTTCTAAGTAGTCACTAGAAATGGCAGCCAAATCTATCTCAAATCACACTCTGTTGTGTTAAAAAAAATGAAGGTTATATAAGATAATCCTTTCTATACTAGGCACGAAGGCCTGAAATTTGAGGGGTGGGGAGTAGTCGATTTTATCGACCCCAGTTCCTAACTGGTACTCACTTTATCGACCCCGGAAGGATGAAGGGCAAAGTCAACCCCGGCGGCATTTGAACTCAGAATGTAAAGTCAGAAAAATTGCTGCTAAGCATTTCTCCCGGCACAGTAACGACTCTGTCAGCTCGCCGCCTAGATTGTAAATATTATGTTATGGTATCTATAGTCTGATATATTAATTACAGGACTAATTTGTAATTATGATCAGTGAGGTAATTTTAGCTAACAAAACGACTTTAGTATCTTAATTATGGACATTGGGTAGATACAAACATTCAATTGTTGTCATAACCACTGTGTCTACTTAACAATAACTAAAATTTAAGCTGACAATCTTTTGTCACTGTTAGTAAATATTCATAGATTCAAGATCCCCAAATAAACTCTCAAACTATTCAGGGTACATCCTATATAAAGTATGGGTGCAGTGGGATTTCAGACAAGCTGACTGATGAAAAGCAAGAGATGCACAACAGTTAACAATAACAATACCCAGGAAATTTAGTTCTTTAAGTATCCAGAAAACACCTTAAAATTAGTTAACAGTTTCTTTTACTTAGGTGGCCAAATAAACAGTGGGTAGTGGGAGTAGGTGTAAAAACATAGTAGCCAGAGTTAGAACAGGTAGAAAACGTTTAGAGAAGTATTACCTCTATTGTGTGATGTGCAATACTGTATGTATGTAAGATATATGAGCACTGAATGTCCAGGCGGGAAAGAAATGAAGCTAGTATTCTCCTGTGGTTATGTAATGTCAGTGTGTACAAAAAATGAAACAGGAATAATGAGAGAAAATGAGCATTACAGAAATCAGTTTTAGTGTGCAAGAGAGAAGAGTGTACTGGTATGTATGCAAGAGAGAGAAGAGTTCACTGGTATGGACATGTGATGTGTATGAAAGACGGCAGATGAAGAAGTATCAAGCAATCTCCTTGGAAGAAGTGGTGATAGTTGATCTCAAGATGCTGTACTAAAACGGACCCATCCTATTCATGCCAGCATGAAAACCATGTATGATGACAACTTCTCAAAAGAACCCACAATCTATGTGTTGAGAACCTAAGATTTAATAAGGGTCATATTGTATACTTCAGAGTAATATACCTTTGTTATTCTCTTAACTGAATCAACAATTGTTCAAATTCATCCCTGATATATTAAAAGCTATCAGTTCCATATTTGGTCTGCTGTATCAGGGCTGACCTGGCACATGAAGGCATCAAAAACTAAATCTAGGAAGTACAAGGTATACTGTATACTAGGTCTTTTATGTACTGGATATAGTACACAAGTCATATCACACACATGATGGAGGCATCAACAACAATCTGGAGAGTACCATCAGGCTGAATTAAAAAAGAATCTTATGTGAACAGACCATTCAACATCACACAAACAAATGAATATAAATTGTAATTTACTTTATAAATTACAGGAGAAATAATTACTTGATTGAATTGACTCTTAATAAAACACAAAGTTCATTTTATCGGCTAAGGTGGAATAACAACTATCCATAGTAAATACATGCATAAATAAATATTATCTCACATCCGTATATTGTTCTTTATCTATTTCTCCTTAATTATCATACCATGTCAACAGTTATATATATGTGTATATATACCCTTGTGCTGGTGCCAAGTGAAAGGCACCTGCGTCAAGAGTCCTTTGCCGGTGCCATGTAAAAAAGCACTGCATTGAGAGTCCTGCCACATTAAAAGCACACGTGCCAGTGCCATGTAAAAAACACTCATGACGGTGCCATGTAAACAGCACTACATCAAGTGGCAAGTTAAAGCACCCAGTTCACACTGTAAAGTGTTTGGCATTAGGAAGGGCATCCAGCCATAGAAACCAAGCCTTATCAGACTAGATCCTGGTACAGCCCTCTGGTTTGCCAGTTCCATTCAAACCGTCCAACCTATACCAGCATGGAAAACAGACGTTAAAGGATGATATATATATATATCATCATTGTCATTTAATGTTCACTTTTCCATATATATATATGTATTCATTATATACATCCATATACGAGGTGCATTCAAAAAGTATCTGACCTTTGGGCATAAAAAAAAAAACAATTTTGTACATTTCACAAATTTTATTTAATCAAAATACTCCCCTTGGAAGTTCACACACTTCTCCAAACAGTTCTGCCTCTGCTGGTAACACCTCTGGACACTATGGAGCTCCGCTGTAACTTTTCTCATAATTTCTTTTGGCGACTGAAATCACTTCCTTTTCAGCATGATTTTCAGTTTGGGGAAGCGCCAGAAGTCACACAGTACCTAGTCAGGAGAGGAGGGAGCCTGTTGAACAAGTGGTGTGTTGTTCTTAACCAGAAAAGCTTGGATTATATGGGCAGAATGAGCGAGCACATTGTCATGGTGAAGTTGCCAATTCTTTGCCGCCCACATGTCCGGCTGCTTTCAACGCACAGCATCATGATCGCGATGTATAGCCTCTTTGGTCTTGTGGTACGTATTCATGATTCACAATACCATGGGAATCAAGGAAACAGGTCAACATTATCTTCACATTGTTGCAAACCTGTTGGGTTTTTTTGGGCCTTGGTGATGATGGTTGCTTCCATTGGGAGGACTGGAACTTGGTTTCCAGGTCATAACCATAAACCCATGTCCCATCACCAGAGATGATGGTCTTCATAAAGTATGGGTCGTAGTTTGCACAGTCCAGCATGTCCTGAGTGATTTCCATGCAGAGTTGCTTGTACTGCTCTATCAGTACCTTGGGGATGAATTTCACCGACACTCTCCGCATGCACAATTCCTCTGTTAAAATGGAATGCACTGATACTGTGCTTATTCTCACTTCGTGAGCAGTTTCCTGGGTTGTTACACAACAGTTTTCCATGACTATTCTCTGAAATTTCTCAATCAGCACCTCATTGCTTGTGTTTCTTGCTCTCCACTGAGGTGTGGCCGTATTTGAAGCAGTTCTACCACTCCTTGATCTGAGTTTTGCCCATGGCATCATCGCCAAAGGCTTTCTGAATCTTCTGGATGGTTTGAGCTTGAGTATCACCAACCTTTTGGCAGAACTTGATGCAATATCTCTGCTCAATGCATTTAGTCATCTTGTGTGAAAATGAAAATCTGATGAGCGCACACTACACGTTTGTACTCTAGGTGTAACAGCTGAGAACTGACGCAGCCTACTGGTGCTAAAATTGTCATGCATGCGCAGGAAGGGTAACATCACCTTCCACCCAAAGGATTTTGCCCATGCAGCATTAATTTTGGCAGGAAAAAATATTCAGATACTTTTTGATGTTTTTTATGTTTTTTACTTGTTTCAGTCATCAGACTGTGGCCATGCTGGGGCACTGCCTTGAATCTTTTTTTTAGTCAAAATGAATCGACCCCAGCACTTACTTTTTCAAGCCTGGTACTTATTCTATCAAACCGCTAAGTTCCAGGATGTAAACTAACCAACACCAGTTGTCAAGTGGTGGTGGGGGCCAAACACAGACAGAGGGACACACACACATAGATATATACATATATATATGATGGGCTTCTTGCAGTTTCCATCTACCAAATTCACTCACAAGGCTTTGGCCGACCTGAGGTTATAGTAGACGACACTTGCTCAAGGTGCTACACAGTGAGACTGAACCTGGAACCATGTGGTTGGGAAGCAAGCTTCTTACCACACAGCCATGCCTATATATGTGTGTAACCTACGTAGCTGACATACAAACAGGGCAAATCTATCTAGTCCATAGATTTTTTAACCTTATTGGGCTCTCATCACCTGACCAATCCCAGAGGAACAAGCAGCCAATCTGTTTATATACACAACAAATCCAGAAGCTTCAGAGAACTGGTGCTATTAATTTGCATATGATAAATATTTAACACTTTATTCAATATCAGCAGCCTATCAATGGGGTTCTCAATAAATTACCAGCCTAAGAACCAATTTAACGTTCACTATTGACAGAATTAGATTCAATGCTGCAAGCCATTAACACTTATCAATTTTACAATGCTGATATTACTTATGACAGACATTGAGCCAGTAGCATCCCTTTATAGCTTGGTGGACTGGACTATTTACAAGTTGAGTAACTTGGTCATGGTTACAACAGTACTGGTGATAATGCAAATTATTAAAGTTTTGGTTGGCCATCAATGATTTTTGACTCAGAATAAGTGTTAATATTCTTACAGAATAAAAACACAGAGTTCACTTAATAATTCTTAAAGATGAGAAAATATTCTATTTTGAAATTTGTAATAAACCATTCTGAATAAAAATTGATTAACTGGACATATTTAGGAAAATATAATATTTTGTGGCAGAAAAATGTTTGAAAATAGTTTCTTATGTAAGCACAAGTCAATGGAGAAAATGTCTATCCTGTAATTTTGTAGTAAAACATTTTGATTAAATTCATACTTATGTAGACAAATTGATTCTCACAAGCAGGAGCATTTACATTGTAAAATTTAGGGGAAACTATTCATAAACATTATATTATGAATTGTGTCATATAAGGATAATTATTTTCTATTAAACTTTTGTTTCTAAAAAGAATCTACATTATTTTGGTATTTTTTGTTAAGTATTTTTCACAAAACAGGATCGGAATAATAAATTATTCTGTATGTTTACTACAGCAAATAAGTTAAAAGAAAAACATGTTCATTGAATGAAATATTTCTGAAGATAAAAACAAAAAGGATACATTGGACAATGTAGTTCCTGACATGAAAAAAGGCAGGATGGTCACAACTGGAATGGTTTAAATCATAAATTTTTTGGAAAGAGTTACTCTGCAATTAAATAATAACACATTGGATCATACAAGTAGTTTTAATCTGTCCCCAGGTTTAACATCACTACTCGACAATAATAGAATTCACACTGTTAGAAGTATTCAGATGAGGAAGAACAACTTCTTCCTTTTCTCCCACCTGTCATGGAGGTTCAGAAAAGGGGTGAGGGTCATGACTTCAGCCTTACTTCCTTTGGTTGAGCAAGAAATAAAAAAGTAATGAAGTAGAGAAGTATGTGATGCTTCCTGGAGAGAGTAAAAGTAGTAATGAGAAACTGAACTAAGTTTGACAATGTTCTGGACAGAAATGTTCATGTGGCAACTTTAAACAAATCCTCACTATGTTATCTTGTGAACTTACCTGTCCAGTCACCCTATCCAATCTTCTGTACTTATATATATACCTTCCTGTAACTTAAGGGTATGTCCTGGCATATCTTCTTTACCATCTTCTCTCTCTCTTTTTCCAACTGGGGTTGTATGTGTAGCAGAATCCTACTACATATGAATCTTGTTTACTGTAAGACCCCTGTTTCTGTCCCTCTATCATACTCTAACCTCTCATTACTGCCTCACTCAATGCTATTCCCCCTCAGTTGCGGGGGTGTCTTGCTTTGCAAGTTACTTGGTGACCTTGCTGGTGCCATGTAAAAAGCACCCAGTACACTCTCTAAAGTGGTTAGTGTTAGGAAGGGTATTCAACCTTAGAAACCATGCCAAAGCAGACATTGGAGCTGGGTGCTGTCCTCTGGCTCGCTAGCTCTTGTCATAATGTCCAGCCCGCGCCAGCATAGAAAGCAGATGTTAAATGACGATGATGACGATGTTCCTTTTCTATAGTAGAATGGGTTGGATCTGCAATACCACTTTTCTCTCAATAATTCGGTATTGCATTAAAAAAAAAGCTGTCCAACAGATTGATGTGAAGTCATTGTATCGATAATAAGGCCACCTGACGAATGAAGGTGAAATTGCTGTTTGCAAAAAAAGACCACCTGATGCACATCACGTTCCAATTTCTGTCTCACTCTGCATTTTTTTTATAACTGCTAGCGGTCTTTGTTACACGGAGTGTGGGTTTCAGGCCACCTCTACTCAAGCCCTTCTAACTCGTCTTGTCCCCCCATATTGCGTCCACCCCTTAGAAACTACCCTGACCACTATCCCCAGCTCTTCTTTTCTGGGACGTCCCTTCAATGGAATTCCTTCCCACCACATATTTCTTGTATCGGTCTTGGAGGGACTCCAAAGTATATAAGCACAAACTTCCCCCTCCAGACCAAATTATTAAAAAAAAAACCCTCAAATATACGTTGTTTATTGTTATGCATCCTGTTTAAATTTAAACCAACAGAACATCACAAAATATTAGGCACTGAAAAGAACTGGGCAGGTGTTGTGCCCTAATTACATTTATAGGTGAGAACAAGGAGTAGGAATATATGGAGAGAAAGTATATACATGATTTTATTCTATTTTCCCTTGAATCCCTTTTTGGCGTCTGAATCTCTCCCACTAAGAGAAAGAGAGAAGATGAAAAGGAGAGAGAGGCGACATACATACCGATACACAAATTCTCGCATAGAGAGAAAGAGAAAAAGAAAGCACAGAGAAAGAGGGAAAGAAAAAAAGAAAGCACAGAGAAAGAGGGAAGGAGAATATACAGATAGAGAAAAGGTATTTAAATATATGTTTGAGTCTTGGTTAGTTTGGTCTGGACTTCCTCTCAGCCATAACACCTTCTCTTCCGAGGTTGATGTTTAGAAGTCAGAGGTGGGTGTATGTGTGTGTGTAATATATATATATATATATATATATAATAAGGGTTTATCAGTAGGCAAGGGACTTTTAAGGAGTATATAGAGGGGAATGTGTTGTTAAACTGTGTAGGGTGTTTAAAGAGCGGTTGTGTTGAGGTAAGATAGCTTTGGACAGTTAATGTTTACACATTTAACATTTTACCGTTGATATCTTGTTTCACTGATGTGTTGGCTGGTTTATATTATACTGTATTTGTTATCTTGTGTTTTAATAGTGTGTTAGCTGGAGAAATAAACTAAAACGCATAGTGTTGTGTGACACGTGCGCTCCTGTTTTTTTTACACCATTCCGTTAAACTTGCTCCTAGTTTCCTATTTTTCTTTTAATTATTTGCCTCTTTTTTATGTCCAATCTTCGAACCCTTGTTCGCTAATTTTACGGAAATCCGCCAGTTAATTGGGTCTCGCCCTAAATGTCATTAATATAATTATCTAACGATATAAATGATGTCCCAAATGGACTTAAAACAACCGGCTTTTATTTTTTTGGTGTTCTAAAACCTTCTCAGCACCATGGCCCAAACTGTAAAGTCTCTTTGTTTGTGGAACTTCGTTGTGAGTGAATGAGATCACCTTTTTGTCACATGTACTATTCTCTGGGGGACGAATGTCCAAAACGTTTGGCTTTTTTCGCCTCCTCAAGGCAAAATTCTTCGTTGTGATCTTTGTGAATTTCCTGTTTACTAACGTAGAACATTACTCGGGTTTTACTGTTCACATCTATCATGCCTCAAAGTTACATTTAGGTAAATGTTTTACATTTGTAATCTTCCTTTACTGGGGTTATTTCTGGCCTGAACTGCTAATGAGGTGTTCATCTCATCTTTGGCTATAAATCAAGTCAACGCTGCCCCAATATTTACAATCTCTTTAGTACTACACAAATTACACGCGAAACTAACTAGGGAACTTCGGCGAAGGTAAAGTGTAGGTAATTGCCTACATTTTACCTTCGCCGATAAAATGTTTGAAGAAACAAGATAGTCATCGCTAGAATGTTTTATAGGTTTACTTATTCAGGGTTTGCCTGAAGCTAAAAAGAACAACAACACGCACGCACACACACACACACACTTTGGGAAAATTTATTTTAAAGTTTGAAATCATGCATTGCAATTTAATAAATCTTTTCTGTAAACTGTTGCGTATATTCTCAGGTTGGTGCGAGCCCACTGCATCATACTTTGGGCGAGTGTCTTGAGGTTGACCCATGTCTTATGAGTGAAATTTAGTAGACGGAGGCTTTCCTTGTTCTTGGGTCAGAAACTTACTCAGTCACCTGTTTTAACATAATTACTTGGTCCTTCCTGTTTTAACACAACTTACCTGGTTGAGTCTACTCTATTACAAGCATTTGAGCCAGATCTTCAGATAACGTCTTCCTACCAGTCATGAAGGTCTCAAAAATCACCATGGACACTGCCCTTCCTTCCCCGATAAAGCCATTACAGAAAGATGTTTTTTTTATAAAAAAATCTGATAATTACAAAAAGTAAAATAAAAAAAAAAATAATTGGTCGAGTTTAGTAAAGCATTGTATGTTGGTAAGTAAACGAAGAACATTGACGATTCCCAGTTTAAAACGATCACGGATGAGAAGACGATTTACAAAAAAGTTAAAATGCTGAATGAATGTTGCAATAATCAGAACTCCAGTTGATATGTTTCTATTTACCACTTCTATAAGTACTTCTTGATAAAGACATTATGGGTTTAACCCTTTAGCATTTAAATTAACCATATCACCTAAATAGTCTACTTGTTTTTATATTCAAACCAGTCAGATCCATCCTCTCACACCTACCCGAGAGTGTCATTCTAAAAAATAAACAATTACATCATTGGAATCGCGAAGCCAATTAATTCAAAATAATGTGAATAAATAAGCATTACATCTGACAGAATATGAATGCTAAAAGGTTAAATCTATAATTCTCTGAGATTTAAATCTATTATTTCTTTGTGAAGAGAAGCATGAATGTAAAACGAAAAATCTCAACACTCAAAACAAACCATACAGAAACTTCATACAGTGATATCTTTTATTATAATTCCATTCACATAAGAGTGCACTCTATACATTCTGTTAAGTGTAGGGTTGTGAGTACTTTTTAGACTTGTCAAAGACATAACAATCTCTCTAGTGCTGGGGCCACAAAAAAGATGCACCCATTACACTCTGTAAAGTGGTTGCTGCTAGGAAGGTCATTCAGCTATAGAAATTGAGCTTAAAAGGAAACTTATATGAGTGAAATGTGGTCCTTCACTCTATCTGTGAAAGCAGATCTGACGTGTCTAGCAAGGAAAGCAGATGTAAAATGACAATGATGATGATGAGGATTTATAAGACTATAACATTGACTTCAGTCCTTAACTGGTACTATATTTTATGACTCTCAGAAGTACGAAAGGCAAAGTTGACCTCGACAAGATTTCAACTCATAATGTAAAGGGCTGTAGCTAGATACTGCAAGGTTATTAGTCTGACACTCTAAAGACTCTGCCAATCCATGTCATGAATGATTGCTTAAAAAGGGGAGGGAGTTTAATTTACAAATCATTATACATAAACCTGCAGATGATGTTGGTACAAGATTTTAATAAAACTGCAGATGATGTCAGTGCACCAATAAACATAAAGCTGTTGTATGCAGACTTGTAATGTCAGATCTGCATGCAGTTTGATTTGACCTCAAGTATTGATTTTCTTTAGCTAGCTAACAGTGGTGCTCTGACGATAATTCCTCAAGGAAGGATGAAAGGCTAAGTTGACTGTGTAAGGTCCCCTAGATTTTTTGGGTTATATTTTGAAGCTAAGATCTCTGAACAAGGTTGTGTTGCTGTAAATGTTTAGTGGGTTCCTCTGTATAAAACTTCTGCTAGCCTCATAATGACTGCTCTAGAGTATTTTTCAAGTTAAATGTTAGGGCCGTTAAGCTGTCATCCCTGACAACCATAAAATAATAAAACGCATTTATATTTACATATCTTTTTTTTTTAACTATACATACAGAAATAGTATATTGACATAGTATATTCCTGTATAATCATTCAAATTCTCTTTTAGAGTGTGCTTTTTTCTGACTTACAGGATTACTGACCAACCTTCCCTCTTAGTCTTTGAGTCTATGTAATCTGAGTAAGTTTGCTCTACTAATATGTATATAAACATGTATATTTATACTTGAATACTAACCATCTGAAAATTTAGTCTTTGCCTTCTCTTTTGAATGTATGCATCTATTTGTATATTCTGCTTATCAAACCCAAGGAATTTTATCTGTTTATTTGCATCATTGTTTCCATATCTGCTCATTTGAATTCACCTTATATCCACTCTTTACCCTGCTGACTTGGTCCCTTGGTAGAGATCTCGGAGTGTCTGAGCGCTACAAAGTGTTTTCTATATTAAGATTCTCCCAATTT
>JAOPUL010005855.1:14365983-14376524 GCA_027564515.1 Octopus rubescens | reverse complement strand
CTGGGGTCGATAAAATCGACTACTCCCCTCCCCCAAAATTCCAGGCCTTCGTGCCCAGTATAGAATGGAATATTAATCATCTAAGCTTTGTGTGTTTTAATAACCAATATTAATTGTCTAGCTCTGTTCGTTCATTTGCCTGTATCCAATACAATGCTTCTATCATAGGCTTAAGCATTTCGGTGGTAGAAATGGTCACAGAATGGATTTTAAATATGGATGTCAATATAATGAGATGAGTTTACGATTTTCTTCCTATAAGCTTTGTGTTTGAAATGTAAAATATGTCATTGAATGCGAGATTTAACATTCCCCCCACCCCTCACTGCCACTGATGCGAAGGGGTTCATGCACATGGGCCACCGCTCTATGTATGTGTGTCTGTTATCTTCTCCCCAACTGTCTTGGGTCTAAATGTCTGATTGACCACCATGTATGTATGTCTTATGTTCCCCACCCTGTGCAAAGGTGCGTGCCCATATGCCAATTGGTCGTCTGTCCCTTGCATATATGTCTCTGTGTTGTGTTCGTCTTAGAAATGTAAAATATGTCCTGGGTGCGAGTTTCCTAAGTCTGTGTTGTGTTCGTCTTAGAAATGTAAAAATGTCCCTGGGTGTGAGCTTCCCGCCACTCTACGTCAGGCTGTCCCTGGTCTATATGCCTATACGTCCCGTCTGATGTCAGGCAGCCCCTGTCCTATATGTCAGTCTGTCCATGGTCTATATGTCCTTCTGTCTTGAGCCTATAATGTCTCGTCTGCTGGACCAAAAATGCCTGTGTGCTGGTGTCACGTAAAAAGCACTCGTGACGGTGTCACGTAAAGCACTAGCGTCGAGAGTCCGGTGCCTGTGGCACGTTAAAAGCACCCAGCACACATTGCAAAGTGGTTAGGAAGGGCATCCAGCCGTAGAAACCAAGCCAAATCAGACTGGAATCTGGTGCAGCCACACATGGCTTGCCAGCTCCGGTCAAACCGTCCAGCCCATGCCAGCATGGAATACGGACGTTAAGGGATGATGATAATGATGATGGTACATGTTACCAATGCATACTCACAAGTGGAGGCTGACTGCACTGTGTTTCAAACAATACTTTTTAGGAATATTAGGTTGTATTTTTTTTTAGGGGAGGGGGAGTCAATAAAATATTTTTAATATTACCACAACTTATTAAGGCGCTAAGCACGCCGGGCAAAATGCTTTGCGGCATTTCATCCGTCTTTACGTTCTGAGTTCAAATTCCACCAAAGTCGACTTTACCTTTCATTCTTTCGAGGTCGATAAAATAAGCACCAGTTGAGTACTGGGTCGATGTAATCGACTTACCCTCCCTTAAAATTTCTGGCCTTGTGCCAACGTTTGAAAGCAATATTACCATAACTTTTCAAAATTAAGGCTGCATTTTTTATCCTGAGAAATATGATGACTACAATTAACTTCCTTATCAGCCAATATGGCTATACCAATAAAATATTAACACCTAATACAGAAGCCATAATTTACGTAGCAAAGATTTCTTCTTTTAAAACCAAATATCGATGTAGCATGTAATTGATAAAATAAGCATAAGGGGGATAGCATGTAGAAAGCAAACTTGCATCTATATGTGACTGCTGGTCTTCCATTAAAAAGCCCTTCAAACCTGCGCCTCAGAGGAACTTTTTAAGAACAGATCCATGGTTTCGCGATGCATACGAAGACCACGGATAATATGTATATACACATACACGCGCGTGCGTGTATGGAATACACAGCTATTTTGAGTTGATCAAAAACAAAGAATACTCATCGTTGAAACAGACGGAAAATTCATTTATTGTTATGTTTATGTGTGTGTTTAGGAAATAGTTCTGCGAATTATAATGAATGAGATCATGTCAGTCAACTGGCCAATCAGTCCCTTTATAGGATTCTATTGGATTGTCCTATTTTGGAGTCAAAGTACGTGGGTAGTTATTTGTGTAGTATGAAATAAATATTTTTCAATGCATCATAGAAGCCCCGTGTGTACATGTATATGTTTGTCTCTCACCACCGCTTGACAACCGGTGCCGGTGTGTTTACGTCCCCGTGACAATAGTGGTTCAGCATAAAGAACCGGTAGAATAAATACCGGGCTTTAAAAAATAAGAACTGGGGTCAATTCGACTAAAACCCTTCAAGGCGGTGTCTCAGTGTGACCACAGTCCAATGATAAGAAAGTAAAAGTTCAAAGATAGAGTCGTTTCGTCCCAAGAGGAAGCATCTATGTTGCCGTTCAATCTGCTAGAAATAGCAACTGAATCTTCTTTAAATCACATTTTACCACTTTAAGAAAAGTGTACATTGGCTAATACAATAATATTTATTTCCCTGGCAGAGTTTAAAGCCAGAAAGCGAAATGTGTTATAATTCTTTATCGGTTAGTTTGTTCTGTACTTCCGGCCGTCCATACATTTCTGTATTCGGACTTCTTCATATTTCTACGGATTCGGTATTTCAGACAACTTGCCTGAAATATAAGTACATGTGTGATAGCAGCAAGTATTGGGTATTTAAGAAAGATAAAGAAGGGGTGTGATGTTGTTTTATTATTTAGGCTTCAGAAATAGAAACTGGTATGTTGAGGTAAGATCTCTTTCATCTGTTGTTATGTAGCTTCATGCTAGTCCTGACCGAGCAGGGTTTTCAAACCATGACGATCACGTCCATTTATTTTTTCAGCAATAATGTACCCGAACCACATTATTTAATGTGTCATTCTCTTTTTAAGACAGCCGGTTTTATTTGAGGGGGAGGGGCAATTTTATATTTCTAGCAGGTCTCCCGACCACATCAAAGCACCCTCGATGGCTGGTTTTGTTTGATGTATTTCATATAGACAGTTGCTACAGATTAAAATGTTGGTAGATAACAGGTGTGCTTTACTGTTGACTTGTGTAATTCAGTGATGTGTCAACATAGACATTCTTCGGTGATGCATCAATTTATTGAGACAGTTTTGTCGGAGGAATATTGTGATCAGTGTTTCATAAACGAAGACATTAAAATTTTGCACAACACTAGCCATCCTGTTATGGTGATATCGTTTGAAGTGTGGAAACTGAATGCTCTGTGACTGATACTAAAACCATGTCCATATTTTTCTCAACTAGTTTAAAATGAGGTTCATATCTAGTTTCTTAGTTCCATCATTTCTTACAAGTTACAGTAATGAAATGCGCTCGTAGATGCTGTAGAGTTTTGGTTTTCATATCGATATCCCTGGATGATGATGATGATAAGGAGCATGTTTCGTTGTGAATGCTTCATGTTATATTTCTTAAAGTTTAATTATTAACCACATGTTGATTTCGTTGTATTTCAGGAAATCTTTGCTTCTCGAAAAGAGGAAAAACACCAAAAAACAAGTGTTTCTGGAATAATAAACCAACTGTTAAGTAAAATACATTCTTTGTTTCTCTGAGGAAATATTTAAACATGCACTTTTGAATGAAGTAGATGTTTCGATTATATAAACTGGAGAATATTGCTTAATATTACACTTCTGTGGATTTCAAAGTATGGAAGCAGAAATGGTCCATAAAGACAAAAGATCATATAATTGTGAAATATGTGGGAAAACATTCTCAGCTAATAGTAGTTTAAAGAGGCATAAAATGATTCATGCAGATGAGAAACCTTTCCACTGTGATATTTGTGGTAAAGCATTTTCACAGAACTATAATTTATGGAAGCATAAATTAATACACACAGGTGATAAACCACATCAGTGTGAGATTTGTGGTAAAGCTTTTTTACTGAGTGGTCACTTAAAGAGACATGAAATGATCCATACTGGAGAAAAACCTTACCAGTGTGATATTTGTGGTAAAGCCTTCTCACTGAGTTGTAATTTAAGGAGTCATAAAATGACTCATACAGGGGAGCGTCCATACCAGTGTGAAATCTGTGCGAAAGCATTCTCGTCTAATAGTGCTTTAACAAAACATGTATTAATCCACACAGGGGAGAAACCATACCAATGTGATATTTGTGGTCGAGCATTCTCACGCAGTGGTCACTTAAAGACGCATGAATTGGTTCATACTGGAGAAAAACCATTTTATTGTGAGATTTGTGGTAAAACATTTTCGTTAAAAGGTAACTTGAGGAAGCATGCGGTCACTCATACAGAGAAACCATCACAATGTGATGTTTGTGGTGAATCATTCTCATCTAATATTGACTTTAAAAACCATAAAAAAATTCACAAAAAAACAAAAATCTACCAGTGTGAAATTTGTGCTAAAATATTTTCATGCAATAAAAGTTTAAAGAAGCATGAAATATTACATACAGAACAGAGAGTGTATCAGTGTGATATTTGTGATAAAACATTCTCAAGGAAAGAATTTGTTGTGATACATAAAGTAGTTCATACAGGAGAGAAAACAGACCAGTGTGAAATTTGTGGTAAAACATTTTCATCTACTGATAGTTTAAGCAAGCATAGTCAGTCACATTTAGAAGAGAAACCGTATCAATGTGAGTTTTGTGGTAAAACATTCTCATATAATTGTGACTTCTTAAAGCATGAAATGGTTCATACTGGAGAAAGACCATTCCCTTGTGATGTCTGTGGAAAAGCATTTGCACAAAGTTCTACCTTGAAAAAGCATAAATTGGTTCATACAGGAGAGAAACCATTCCCTTGTGTAATTTGTGGTAAAGCATTCTCATGTAAAAGTAACTTAAATAGACACTCTGCTATTCACATTAAATAAATGATACCACAATGAGAATTATGGTGAAACATATATGAAATTTATGACATTGTTCAATGTAGCAGTGAACTAACTGGATGGAATGGACAGAATGAAGAAATTTTTGAAATAAAATTTAAGACCAAAGAAAATGTATGAAAGTATTGCTATATTTTAAACAATAATCGTTTGAGATTGGCACAGGTAAGTTTACCTATTTGTAGAGGAGAGATATTCAAATTTATCACAGTAATGTTTAGTGTTTATTTTATTAATTTTGAAAGGAGGAAAGATTAGAATCATCTCTAATAGAATTTGATGCTGCAATGTGGAGACATGATTCAGTAGACTTACATTTTTGGTGTTCCACGACTATTTGTATTAAAAACCAAAACAACATACTTCAGCATGGAAAAACAGACGTTAAATGAAGATGATGATATTTGGACAGATATGTGTCCTCATCTTGTATTGTTGTTAACACAACGTTTCAGCTGATGTCCTCTCAAGCCTTCATCAGGTGTCCTGGTGGTGTTATTATTATTTATTTGTTCAGGTCGCTGCCTGGAATTGAACTTGGAATGTTGAGGTTAGTAGCCCGCGCTCTTAACCACTACGCTATATGCCCATGGTCTTAACCGCTATGCTATATGCCCACGGGCATATAGCATAGTGGTTAAGAGCATGGACTACTAACCCCAAGATTCTGAGTTCAATTCCAGGCAGCGACCTGAACAAACAAATAATAACACCACCACCAGGACACCTGATGAAGGCTGGAGAGGACATCAGCCGAAATGTGTTAACAACAATATAAGATGAGGACACATATCCGTCCAATGTATATCATGTACATAATTCCTCATCTCAAAAATATAGAACAACATTTTAGCATGTTATATTTCACTCTACATATTGAGAGGATAAATAGGTAAGGAAAGAGAAATGGCTGACTGGCTTGGCTTATGGGCAGGGTCACTATATAGTACTTCTTTTCAAGTATATTCTAACCAAAAATATAGTTCTCTATTAAACTGCTATTTATAAATGGATTCTCATGACCTGCATTCATTGTGGTATACAATAGCACAGTTGTAATGTCTACTAGAAAAAGGTTGCCCATGCCTGGGCTACACTATACTACTTACTTGTACTTGTGACAGCATTCACTTGGGGTGGGTTGAGCTGGATCTGATCAACGAGCTCACCATGTTTCTCAAGATTACTGACCACATCTGATGGTCAGCTGCAGTCAGGGCTGTAATGGATACCCACTCCCAGTTCCATTCATGAAATGAATGGGTCTACACTACCTCTGTGGTTGCCCAACTTCATAGAAATAGCAGCTTCATCTTCAAATTACACCCTTTTTTTTAAAAGGAAGGACAGCTGGGATAAAGTTAGTTATGACTGAAATGCTTTTGATCATATGTCTATTGGTGTAAGGTGGCGAGCTGGCAGAATTATTAGCACACTGGACATTTCATCCGTCTTTACGTTCTGAGTTCAAGTCCAGCCGATGTTGTCTTTGCCTTTCATCCTTTCGGGGTCAATAAAATAAGTGCCAGTCTAGCGCTGGGGTTAGTGTAATCAACTTATCTCCTCCCTCAAAATTGCTGCCCTTGAGCCAAACTTTGAAACCAATATGTCTGCTGGTCTAAGGTTGACCTAGGAATAAACAATGACTGACTCCTTTCATGGCTTAGTTCTACTGGATAAAGATTAACCTGGGGCTAAACAGCATCTGATTACTTTTAGGGCATAGGTCTGCTGGATTAGAGCTGACCTGGGGCTAAACAACAGCTAACTACCTGTATGCCATAAGTCTACTGGAGTAAGTTAAACAACAACATTAACTCTCCAACAACTTCTCATTATACATCATTTAGTTATTCGAATAATTTATCCATGTTTAAAAATATTGAACCTGGTGGATACTAGTCTCCGAATTCAGCTACAGTAAGGGAAATTACCTGGAGAATATTAAGGATATTTATGTGGTTTTAAAGCTAAACATATCCAATATCATGATAAAGAAAGAATTGTTTGAATGTAGACTTTATTTTATCTTCTCATTAATAAAGAAAAGTGGGCAGCAAAATATTCACTAATGTTTTTTGTAAAGGGAAAGGTGGGCTGGTACTGTCTTTGATCACAGCCAAAAAGGGTGTCTCTCATCAAATTGACAAAGTTTCAATCCCTAGTGTGATTCTCCCTGCCTTACTCTCCAGAAACAGATGCCTTTTTACCCTCATAGTCCCATCAGTCCAATTTGTATTTACTCTTTCCTTCAACTTTCATATACCGTGTTTGTTGAAAACTGAATTCCAAATGTTCCACTTGAATGTCAGCTATAACTGCCACACTGGTCTGGGAGAGCCTGCAAATATAGACATTAGTGCTCATCTGTCTATGCACTTGAGAGAATCCCATTTCAAGTGAAGTGGTTGTGCCTAACAAAAAGGAATTACATAGAATTTTCAATATGACTTTTAATATATCTAATATAATAACTAATCATTTATAAAGTTTTCTTTTAGTGAATAGAGAAGTAGGGGGTTAGGTGGAAATTAAGTTTAACATTCTTTTATTATTTCATTTCTGCTATTTAGCTCTAGGTCAGCCATGACAGGCAGTGGAAGAATATTGTAAGCCAGGCATGAGCAACCATTTTTCAAGAAGTGGGCCGCACTACTTATAAAATTGAAGGTAATTGAAGACCTACAGGCTGCAGTTTGCCTATGACTGTTGTAAGCAATTGGCATTCATATATATATTGAATGTATATCAATTCTCTTTTTTTTTTCAGGAAAAAAAAGTTAAAAACAATATAATTAGGTTGGGGTGGGGAGTGGCGAATTAAAAATTTGAAAGAATTTTTTTTTTTTTTTGGCAAAAATCATAATCTTAGTTGTTGAAAACAGGAATCCAAAGAAATTATTGGAAAGAAAAAAAGCGGGACGTGGTGCCTTTTTGGCATGTTCTTCTGAACATTACTGAATTGTGTCAGTACTTCCATGTTTAGTTTGTAATCACAAGCCAAAAGAATGCCCCGTGACGCCTCCTCCCCATTTTTTTTCCAACAAGACTACCTTATCTCATATGTTCGTTTTTTAAAAAATCGGTAGGGTGTGATTTGGTTGCTATTTCTAGCAGATCGAGCAACCACAGAAAATACCGAGTGGTGTTTATCAGTTAGTACAGTCTTTACTTCCAGTGTTTAATCCGTCGTCTAGAGAACTGTTGACTTGTTTATTATTTCTAGCAGACCTTGTAGTAGAGTGGCACTCCTTACTTAATATACTATAGCTGTAAATAACTGCGAGGGGTGGGGTTACGCACTTCTCCACCCTTCCAGGGTTTTTTTTCAAAACTTTCTTCGGATTCCTATGTTTGTGATATCAGAGATTACGATTTTGATAGAAAAACACGTTTTCAAAATTTTAATTTCCCCCTCCCCACCAGTTTTTTTTTTCAACTTTTCACATTTTTTTCAAATTTCCTTATTCAATCCACATAGAAAAATACGGAGATTACGAAACTGGAAAAAAAAAAGTTTTTAAATTTCAAATTTTCTTCCAAAAAACATCCTATGTCGACCCTCCCTCATCGCTTTCCAAAAGCACAAAACTGCGTATGTTTTACGCATGCATAGATTGTTCCTGTAACAACAGGAAAAAAATATGAAGCCCTAGAAAAAATATACTAGAAAAAAACAGCTAAATCTTTGAAAAATAATTTTTCCTCGGCTAAACGACATTTTTTTTTTCTTTCTTTCTAAATCTTAACTTTCCATATCTATTTTAATTTTGATGCCATGTCACAAATTATTTTCGTGTTACGTTTATATAGAAATAGCAAATAATTTGTACTGAAAAGTTCGTTATGTGTATTTATACTATGTTGATCCGCAACGAACCTGTGTGTGTGTGTGTGTGTGTATCTTTGCACGGGCGTGTGTCTGAGAAAAAAACAAAACAATTGGGTAAATCCTTTGGTATTGGTATCCAGAGTGTTGGTATAAGGAGACAACGTCATTCATCCTCTGTATCAGCCTAGCCTCTTTATATATGTCATGAGGGAAGGTTGTGTGGGTGAATGCTGGTCATCTACCATTATCGAAGGATTGCCAAAATTAGTCATCTGTTACTTTGTTTTATCATCTTAGGTAAAATCCCAGACAAAATCCCCAAGTTTTGACTCTTCTACCTCTAAGATCTGGTTTTCAAATCCGCTCATAGCAAATGTCATCTGTTTGTTTCCTTAATTCCAAAATAAGAATAACTTGGAACAGGTGCAGGCATGGCTGTGTGGTAAGAAGTTTGCTTCCCAACCACATGGTTCCAAGTTCAGTCCCATTGCATGGCACCTTGAGCAAGTGTCTTCTACTATAGGCTCAAGCTGATCAATGCTTTGTGAGTGGGTTTGGTAAATGGAAACTGTAAGAAGCCCGTTGTATATGTATATATATATATATATATATATATGTGTGTGTGTGTCTTTGTGTATGTCTGTCCCCCACCACTGCTTGATGACCATTGTTGGTGTGTTTATGTCTCCATAACTTAGCATTTCGGCAAAAGGAACCGATAGAATAATTACCAGGTTTAAAAACAAGTACTGGGTTCGATTCATTTGACTAAAAATTCTTAAAGGCGGTGCCCCAGCATGGCCTTAGTCTAATGACTGAAACAAGTAAAAGATAAAAGACCATGATTTCGTCCATGCAATTAACTGATTACCTTTGTGAGATCTCAGTTTTGCCACAAACTATTTTCCTTTTGCGTTTGCGCAGGTGTGGCTGTGTGGTAAGAAGC
Organism: Octopus rubescens; assembly: GCA_027564515.1. Taxonomy (NCBI): domain Eukaryota; kingdom Metazoa; phylum Mollusca; class Cephalopoda; order Octopoda; family Octopodidae; genus Octopus; species Octopus rubescens. Next base: position 14,366,984 of record JAOPUL010005855.1, on the reverse strand, counting down.
TTGCTTCCCAGCCACATGGTTCCGAGTTTAGTCTCACTGCGTGGCACCTTGGGTAAGTGTCTTCACTATAGCCTTGGGCCGACCAAAGCCTTGTGAGTGGATTTGGTAGACGGAAACGGAAAGAAGCCCATCATATATATATATATATATGTATCTATGTGTGTGTGTGTCCTTGTGCCTGTGTTTGTCCCCCACCACCACTTGACAAATGATGTTGTCCCTGTAACTTAGCAGTTCGGCAAAAGAGATCGATAGAATAAGTACCAGGCTTTAAAAAATAAGTACTGGGGTTCGATCGATTCATTCGACTAAAAATTCAAGGTGGTGCCCCAGCATGGTCGCAGTCTGATGACTGAAACAAGTAAAAAAAAAAAGATAAAAATAATTGATCAATAATGTAAACTTCAATAATGTGTATTTATACAAAAGTATGGAAGACTTGCCTAGCCAAAGAACAAACCTGTGTGTATGTGCATGTGTGTTTGTAGAGAGTAGGCATGTGTGCACACACAAATAAAAACATATTTACACATGAATATTGTATTAAAATAAGTTATCTTTTATATTCCATGTTTTCAATTCTCTACATAAATCCTAGCAAAGTGCTGTATAAAATGAAATTAATCCAAAGTTTTATGCGTTTAGAAAGCAGGGAGAGGGTAGTGGAAAGATTCAACTTTTAGATGTTATTTCTAGCATATCTGGTTTTCTGGTGAAGGCTTCATATTTTTTCGTCTGCTGTTACCGGAGAAATCTATGCATGCATAAGACATACGCAGTTTTGTGCTTTTGGAAAGCAGGAAGGGTAGGGGCGACATATGTGTAAATGTGTTTTTCTACTGTAATCTCCAATATCAAAAACAGGAATCATCATCATCATCATCCTTTAACGTCCGTTTTTCCATGCAAGCATGGGTTGGACGTTTTGACTGGGGCTGGCAGGCCGGGGCCAACCATGCTCCAGTCAGGTTTGGCTTGGTTTCTACAGCTGGATGCCCTTC
>JAOPUL010005855.1:14319977-14333478 GCA_027564515.1 Octopus rubescens | reverse complement strand
CGAAATCAGACTAGCACCTGATTCAGACCCCCCCCCCCCCCCGCCCGACTTGCCAGCTCCAGTCAAACCTTCCAACCCATGCCAGCATGGAAAATGGACGTTAAAGGATGATGATTGATATAATTGAGCCCCATCAAGGCTTTTTATTATTAGTGCCACATAAAAAGTACTCGCGCTGAGAGTCCTGAGCCAGTGGCACGTTAAAGCACACAGTGTAAAATGGTTGGTGTTAGGAAGGGCATCCAACTGTAGAAACCAAGCCAAATCAGACTGGAACCTGGTGCAGCTCCAGTCAAACTGTCCAACCCATGCCACCCTGGTAAACAGACTTTAAAAGATGATGAATTAATTGTCAATCCATAAATTAGTATACATTCTGAGATATATTGTCCCTCTTTTAGATTCTCATCATCCTTGCAGATTTTTGATGACTTAATTTATAAGAATTTTCAAAAGTTTGATCAATATTAAACTTGCTTTGAAAATATATAAATAGGCTACATTACATTACACAAATGGTTTGTAGATCTGAGTTTATATAAATGCTTTTCTCTACCCCTTCCCCGTTTCTTTTATTCTATTCATGCTTACTCCTCTTTGGTGCCAACATCCTCTGTTTTTCAACATGAACTTGCTCCAATGGGGAGGTGGTTGAAGTTCTACAACTTTCCAGAGAATGATAAATTGACTTGGAAAATTTGAGACAATTTACAGTTGAAACATTTTCAACTGTCTTTTTGATTAATTTGATCAATATTGCAGGTGCCACTTATTTTCTATGGGTGTTTTGAAAATGCCATACGGTCATGCACAAAGAAAGAAAAAACATACAATATTTTAAAATCAATAAAAATATTTAATTTTTGTGCATATGTTGAAGCATAGCAATAAATTTGTAAAACATTAAACTGCATCTAATTTATTTATTTATAACAGTTTTCATACTCTTTTTTTTTTTAAAATTTCAAATTTAATATTTTTCAGTGATTTTACACGTGTATTTATATAATTGTATCACTGTATCAAACACACTATCAGATGTTATACATTGCTGGTCACAATTTACTTCCAGTTCTTTCTTGATTGTGCCAGCCTTTTCCATCTTGTCCCAAATCACTTAACTAAATTGTCTTTCCATCATGGAGGCCTTTTTCAATCTCTTGGATACCACTTAGCAACTTTACAGGTCCACCTATTATCTGTGAGCCTTGAGGTATTCTGCGATTACATCATTCACTCCACTTCATTCTTGAATTATCTCATTTCAAATATGCTCCCATAATGATATTCCTAGCATGGAGCTTTCCATGGCCTTTTGTGTTGTAGCCAATCAATGTTCTTCCCACTTTGCAGTAGCCTATGTCTCACTTGCTTATAGACTGAGCAAATGAATACAAGCTGCCTCTGTGCATCACTTTTGTTTGACAATGAAAGGGGCTTCTATGTGTGTGGTCTATAGTAATACAGAAGGGATCAAATAGCTTGAGGAAAATTAACTAACAAGCACCTCTGTATCTCCTTGTCTAAACAGATCACTCAGAAAAATTTCAGGTAATTCAACTGATCAATTCATTGTTCCATATGGAGTTAAACAGTTGTACACAGCTCCAGGGTATCTTGCAAATCTGTGTATGTATTGAAGCATAATTAGCACATATTACGAGATGTAATATTAAGTAAACAAAACAGATAGTTTACATCACTACACATAGTAGTGTGAGTTAATCCAAATATGGCATATTAAGGCAGGGAGAGTTCCATAAGTGTTGGACATTTGGTGGACCTTGGCCTGTGTTGTCTTGGAGGATAGTGACACCCTCATTGAACAAACTGAGAGGGAGTTTGTCTCTAGGACAATACCAAAGATCATAACAGAAGCTGTGGGCAAGATCCCAGACCATAGCCACCTGCCCAGCGAAGTGGAGCTGCAAGTTGTGTAAAAAAAAAAACAGTGGAGAGGAGCCCCTCCCCAATACTACAGACACCACAGTCCCAACAACAGCAGTATACAGTGGTGAAAAAAAAAGCAGGAGCACCAACATCAACAACAGTATCAATAGTAACAGCAACACGAACTACAATAGCAGCTGTGACAAAAACAATGGCAGTAGTACCAAGACTAGCAACAACAACCAAAGTCCACTACTCAGGAGAACTTCCAACCTAACTTTCTCTCTCCCACTTCTTTCACACAGATGGACACACCTGAAAATACACCTCCACCCCATCAGCCTCAAATCTTTCCAACATGGAAACTTCGTCCTGCAAGAAGGACGGTGAATCAAGGAAATAAAGACAATATTTTTAAAGATGCTTTCTCTCTAAATGAACCACATAATCATAACAACTCCAAAACCACATCCCCACCAAGCACAGACAAATCCACAACCACTTCACCAACACCCACCACAACAAAAAGAACAACACACACACAACATCAGCAGCCAGACACACAGACACAACACAAATATACCCACCCCAAACTTTGTGCTGATAAGGAGCATGATTCAAAAACTGATGTCTTTTGTCACACAAAAGGAAAACATTAAAACAAAGGAAGAGGATTTTAGGACCAGCACTTTCAAGATACTGCAAAATTTGAAAACCATAAGGCTTCACTTGGGGATATACAAAACAGTGAAGGATAATTTCCACTAATAGTGTGGGAAGCTCAGTGCAAGGGCCGACAGTAACCTAAAGGAACCACAAAATTTCATAGAAACTGCATCCTTCAGTCTCTGGAACCACCAAATGGGTAAGTAACCTATCTCTTTTGCTCCTTTTTTACCAACATGGCAGCTCTGAGAAGGGGGTATATAAATGCATGTGACCTAAATATAGTCCTTCAATGTCAGATTTTGGGGTGGTGTATTAGAAATACAGTGATTATTTTCTTTGTTTTCCTGTCTAATCTAGTTAGATCATTTAGCATCGGTTTGAGAATATTAAAGCTGTAAGTTATTACTGAAACAGTTAAAGTATTGATGACTATTAACTTATTTTCTGCATTTAGTTCTGTTTTCAATATTGATCTAATGCATCTATAGTATTCCTTCCTCAGCTTTTCTTTTATTTGTGTTCAATACACTCTCTTTTGTTGATTCTTAAGTATCTGTATGTCTGTCTGGGGGGATGTACCAGGTTCTAGTCTGATTTGGCTTGGTTTCTATGGCTGGATGCCCTTCCTAATGCCAACCACTTTACAACGTATGTTGGGTGCTTTAACATGCCACCAGCATCGAACTCTTGGTGCCAGTGCTTTTTACGTGGCACCAGCACTGGACTCCAGGTGCTTTGACTCAACGCAGCCGCTTCTTGCAACAAGACTCTTGACATGGCCACTTCTTGCAACAGGACTCAACACGGCCGCTTCTTGCAACAAGACTCTTGACATGGCCACTTCTTGCAACAGGACTCGACATGGCCACTTCTTGCAACAAGACTCTTGACATGGCCACTTCTTGCAACAGGACTCGACGCGGCCGCTTCTTGCAGCAGGACTCTCAACACAGCTGCTTTTAGCAACAGGAATCTTGATGCAACCGCTTTTAGCAACAGGATACTCGATGCGGCTGCTTTTAGCAACAGGACACTTGACATGGCAGTTTTTAGCAATAGGACTCTCGACGCAGCACTGTTAGCAACAGGACTCTTGATGCGGCCGCTTCTTGCAACAGACATTGCATTCAAATCCTACCAAAGTCATCTTTGCCTTTTCTCTCTCTAGATCCACAAAATAAAGTACTAGTCAAGTACTGGGACCAATTCAATTGAATGTTCCCCCCCCCTCCCAAGTTTAAGGTTTTGTGCCAGTTTTAGAAGCAATTATTATTGCTGCTGTTACTATTGTTTTGTTTTTCTGTTATAACAAGGAGTCTTAAGATTCCCTGCTACCAATTTTGGCCTGTCATGGTCCCTTAACTTTAAATGTTTATTCCCTGCTTTGTCTGATTATGCATTGAAATTTACTGTAATTTTGTGGTCAAAATAAATGAATTAAATGTATTCTTGATATTGGAGGTATCATCTACCAAGAGTATTAAGAACCTTCCTCTTACAAGATTCTTACCCATGGAAGTTGATACTAGATATTCAATTATTTGTAATATCTGACTTTATATCATCATCCTCCTTTAACGTCCGTTTTCCATGCTGGCATGGGTTTGACAGTTTGACCAGGAGCTGGCAAGCCGGAGGGGCTACACCATGTTCCAGTCTGGTTTGACTTCGTTTCTACAGCTGGATGCCCTTCCTAACACCAACCACATCACAGTGTGTGCTGGGTGCTTTTAACATACCACCAGCACCGGACTTTCGATGCTAGATTTGAGAACTCGCTTCCCATACAACATAGCAGATACAATTGAGAATCATATTTGCTTCGTACAACTCACTTCCCAAACAAACATAACAGAGACAATTGAGAATCGTATTTTGCCTCGTACAGCTTGCTTCCCGAATATATGATTAGCAATTTAAACATGTGACACTGAAACCCTCTAACAAATATTTTACAGGTGAATTTGTAATGATTTTACAGGTGAATTTGAAAATGATGTCAGTGTGGCATAGAAGGCGAACTGGCAATCTATGGTTATACACAGTGACTGGTGCCCAGTATGTTGTTGGGAAGGGACTGAATGCAGAGGATATCCATGGCCTAATCCTGTGTGTTTGTATGTAGTAAGAATTGGTAAGGCAAGTGGTGGTGCTGAGATAACTGTGTCACAATTCAGTATAACATATTATGCTGGGTTAAGAATGCTTAAAGGTATTACTGCACATTTATACCATAAAGAGCGAAGTGGGCCTATTAGGGGTAAAGCTTATGCTCTTAGGGATTCAATAGAACTTGAATTTAATAGATTAATAATGAATTGCTTCACAGAGCCAGTAAACTTTATTGACTGTGCTTCAGATTTCATATGTGATCAAGGTAAGAGTATACAGAAATTTTAAACCACTATAAAACCTTGTAAACAAGATCATTATAGATGATATTCTAAGCTGTCAGGTAGCAAGTTATTTGTTATTCTTGATCTGTTTGCAGCCTATAATCATATGATGGTCAGTATCACATAAGGTGCCCCTACAGGTTCATTTAGTTAGCTTTTGATGTACACTTTTCCAACATGATATAGAAAAGTCTTGAACTGATTAACCAATATTTAAGTACAGTGATGATATCTCAGATTACTGAGCATAACCATTTGGAAAAGTTGTTGCAAAGATTTAATGAGATTCCTTTAAGTAGTTCAGTAAAGTATTCTGGGCATATTATTCCATTCTATACTGGGCACGAAGACCTGGAATTTTGGGGAGGGGAGTAGTCAATGTTATCGACCCCGGAAGGATGAAAGGTAAAGTTGACCCCTGCGGCATTTGAACTGAGAACGTAAAGTCGGAAAAATTCTGGGCATATTATTGATGAGTATAGACTGAGCTCAGTCCCCCAGGAAAGTAGAGAGTATTGTGAATATTAAAGCTACTAGCAATGAGAAGAAACTTTGATCTCAGCAAACTCTGCTAAATTATTATAGGAAATTCTTCCTTAGTCTTTTGGAAGTGTTTAAACCACTTTTTATTTGTTGAGACACAATGTTCAAGTTTTGATACCAACCCACCTGAAACTGATTCTAATTCTATGATACAAACCTATTTTTAAAGTGATCTCAATAAAATCTTCCATTAAAATTTATTATAAATTTATATTTCAAATACCAGCTTAATAATGACAAAGTTTATTTTACTAAAAAGACGGATAGAACAAACATCAGACTTAAAAATAAGTATTGGGATCAATTTGTTCATTGGTGCCCAAGCATTGCTGCAACCCAATGGTTGAAACAAGATAAATTCATTATTTTCGAACTTACTTAAAACAAAGAGTGTATTTAACCCTTTCGCCACCGTACTTGACTTTAATCAACAAAAAAACTTTGTTCCAGTCAAGTTAGGTTGTTGATTCACGTTTTTATAACAACTGGCACTGAGTACTTAGGTGGGCTTTTTGAGAACTAACAGATGTCAGTGCTGTGAGTTAGAGAGTTTTTCAAAGTTTGTTGTTGACAGAAAATTGACTTAGCAATAGGGGGCAGTAAAAGGGTTAATCCACAGGATGAACATGTATTCAACCAATTAAAATAATTGTGACAATATTTTTCAACCCAAAATTGTTTGTTATCCTTGTGATACTTCATGAATAGGTGTGACTGCAGTTCTCTCTCATCATATGGAAGGGGGTCACTGTTAACATCTTGTTTTCTATGAAGATAATTATTCTCCAATAGTGCAGAAGTTCTTCAGTATTATTTTTAATTTGAACTATTTTATCAGTTTTTCTAAAGTCATATATTTACTTTACTGACAAGCCATTCAGTATAATTTATGGATTGAGGACAGCTAAGATGGGTTTTTGAATGTTGTAAAAGTGAACATAATCAGACAGACATCATCATCATTTAACATCCGTTTTCCATGCTGGCATGGGTTGGATGGTTTAACAGGAGCTGGCTAGCCAGAAGACTGCACCAGGCTTCATTGTCTGTTTTGGCATGGTTTTTACGGCTGGATGCCCTTCCTAACACCAACCACCTTCAGAGTGGATTATCCTCACTTAAAATTAACAGTTGCTCCAGTGTAAACCTTGATAGAGGTTTGCTAACAAGGACTGTGCACTTATGTTAGATCTCCTGCAGTTGGTTTGTAATTGACAATTATCATGCATTTTGAAATTGCAATTGAAGCTTTTAGTTTAGGATTCTCTTTATCAAATGTATTACTATTGCTGTAACTAAAAAAAAAATCTATGATCGGTTAAGTTAGGTCAATCTGATTCATCCTCCTCGTATGTGCTATATTCTATGGTGTTCAGCATTATTCATACCATTATTATAAAAATTGGCCATAGAAGAACGTAATGTTCCAACCCCTGAATCGTTGCTGGTGTAACCACTATTATTGTAACTCGTACTATTGTTGTTGTTAATATTATTATCATTAATAAGGAAGCAAGCTGGCAGAATTGTTAGCACGCCAGGCAAAACGCTTAGCAGCATTTCAGGAATATTTTCAAAAAGGAAAAATGGTAGGTGTTCAAATCCTTTCACTTACCAAACACCTTTGCACAAGTTGCTAGAACTACACATAGTGATCCTGGCTAGGCAGAAGTCATTTTGAGATTACAGGAAGATAATTTTCTAAGGAATTATGTCCATTTGCAGACAATAGAGAGTAAATATCCATGGTTGGTGAGCGTTGATGTGGGGAATTTTGGTGGTGATATTTCCCAATTTTATGCAGAGTTTGCTAGAAGAGTCACACAAAAGGCACCTGGTTAGAAGCTTTTTTGTCATAGTAAAGAATTGGTGGAAGATTAGTGTTGCCTCTGCAACAAAAACTATATTTCTTCCTTCATTGATAGAAAACTCACTTGCAACCACACTGGAATATTTCTCCCATCAAAGGAACAATGCTATTACTACAAACATCCTAGTCTGTATTCATCATGTTACTATCTCTTACTTATAAATCCAATGACTTCTTTTATAGCTACAAGTCTCTGCTCCTCTAAATTGGAAAGCTGCACACACCCTCTACACAGATCTACCCACTGCTCCTTTCACCAGAGAAATGCAAATTTTCTGAAATTCCCATTCTGCCCATGTTTTTTTTTCAAGGTATCAACAAATGGATGTTCTTTCTCAATGAATATGGATCGTTTGAATCTAACAAAATCAAGAAGGCCTGTAAAAGTCTTGGGCATTTATCTGTCTATTAACTATTTTATTTTAAAAATTGTGAACAGCAGATTTATGCACCAGCTGATGTATACAAGTGAGATACAGTTGTATCTTACTGGTACAGAAATGTGATGTAAGCAGATGGTGAGTCATCATTTAACATCCACGTTTCCATACTTGCATGGGTCAGACTGAATTTGTTGTGGCAGATATACAACAGGTTTCTTTCAGTTTCCATCTACCAAATTCACTCAAAAGGCTTTAGTTGGTCCAGGGTTATAGGAGGTATTTGCCCAAGGTGTTATGCAATAGGACAGAATTCAAGACAACATGGTTGGGAAGCAAGCTTCTTAATCACACAGCCATGCCTGCATCTATTATGTGAGTGTTGGATGAAAATATGCTATTGTTGTCAATGGAGTGTATGTCTCATGTAGGGCAAAATGTGGCGAGTCAGTCTTTTCAGATTTTAGACTTATTAAAAGGAATTGTTGTTTAACTCTTTAGCATTCACATTACTGCTTATTTATCCACATCGTTTTGAATTAATCCTGCATTATCTTGTAGCTTTGAGATTTTGATGAGGTAACTGTTAATTTTTAGAATGATACTGTAGGGTTGGTATGAGAGGCCAGATCTATCTAGTTTGAGCATAAAACAGGTAGAATATTTTGGCCGGTTTAAATGTTGTTCAAAATATTAGCAGAGTAGACAGTAATAAGGAAACTTAAGTTCAGATTAAAGAGACAGTGGAAGTTATATTTATTCTATACAGAATTTACATATTAAAAAATGTATAAGAATTGACATTAAAACTGTATATATATATATGTGTGTGTGTATAAGGCAACCAATTAGTAGAGTCATTAGAGCACCAAATAGATTGTTTTACAGTAATCCTTCCAGCTTTCTGTGTTTTGAGTTCAAATCCTGTCAACATCAACTTTGCCATTCGTCCTCTTGAGGTTGATAACTAAAATACCAGTCCTATACTGGGGTTGCTTCTTTCTTTCTTTCTTTCACTCTTTCTGGTTAGAGAGAGAGATGGATTCTGTTAGGTCTAAAAATGACCAAAGCATAACTATATGTCATAATGGTTAACCCCTCAATTTCATCAAGGAGTTGAGGGACCAAAATAAGGCATATATCAAAAGATGAAGAAAAGAAATAGGAACTTGAGAAAAGTAAATACACATTTTAAATAATAATTTGTACAAATAAGTATTCAGCTCAATAAATATAAAGATGCAAGTCTATAATATATAAAGTATAAACATTATAGAGACATAGCATTCTCTGTTGGATGGGTGATGTCAGTGTGTAAATGATTTAAGAGGAAAACTGGGTATAAGAGAGAAGACTGCACTGGTATGGTCATGTGATATGTATGGATGAGGACAGCTGCTTGAAGAAGTGCCGATTTGTAATTATGAAGGGAATCTGTGGAAGGGGTAGAGACCAAGGAAGACGTGGGACGTGTGGGACCAAGTAGTGAGAAAGGATCTCCAGATGCTGGGCTTCATTGAAGAGATGACAAGGGACCAGGATTTGTGGTGATTTGCTGTACTTGAGAAGACACTTCAAGCAAAGTAAAATCGCAGGCATGTCTTTCGTATAGGTATATGCTTTATTAGAAATGTCATAGTTATGGTTTTATTCCTGTGTTAGGAAATTGGCAAATTTTGTAAAAAATGCTTTCCCTCAAAACACAATGCTAAAGTTTTTTTCCATTATTATGAGTACATTTATAATCACCACGAGCAAATGATTTTCCACAAGTACTACAGTTGTATGGTTTTTCCCCAGTGTGAGTGCGTTTATGTCTTATTAAAGTACCAATTTGAGAAAATCTTTTGCCACAGATTTCACAGTGGTGTGGTTTTTCCCCAGTATGAATACGTGTATGTCCTGTTAAGCTACCCTTTTCTGAAAATTCTTTCCCACAAACTTCACAGTGATATGGTTTCTCACCAGTATGAGTACGTCTGTGTACTGTTAAAAAAGTTTTTTGAGAAAATGCTTTCCCACAAATCTCACAGTGGTGTGGTTTTTCCCCGGTGTGAATACGTTTATGTTTTCTTAATATGGTATTATTTGAAAAATATTTTCCGCATATATCACAGTGATATGGTTTTTCTCCAGTGTGAATGCGGTTATGTCTTACTAAAGATCCATTTTGAGCAAATGCTCTGCCACAGATTTCACACTTGTGTGGTCTTTCTCCGGTGTGAACACGCTTATGTCCTCTTAAGCTGCTCTTATCAGCAAATTTTCTTCCACAAACTTCACAGTGATATGGTTTCTCTCCCGTATGGGTACGTTTGTGTATTGTTACAATATATTTTTCAGGGAATGCTTTCCCACATATGTCACAGTGATGTTGTTTTTCTCCAGTGTGAACACGTTTATGTTTTCTTAATACAGGTTTGTCTGAAAATTCTTTCCCACATGTTTCACACTGATATGGTTTCTCTCCAGTGTGAGAACGTTTGTGTACTGTTAAAGAAGATTTTACAGCAAATGTTTTCTTACATATTTCACAGTGGTATGGCTTTGAGTGCACACTTTTGTGCCTTTGAAAGTCACTCACGTTAGAAAAAGCTTTCCCACAATCATCACACTTGAATGGTTTTTCCCCTGTATGAATACGTTTATGTCTTGTTAAGTTACCAAATTGAGTAAAAGGTCTCCCACATATTTCACATTGGTATTGCCTTTCTCTAGTGTGAGTAAGTGTGTGTGCTGTTAGATTGCCTTTTGTAGAAAATGCTCTCCCACATATTTCACAGTTGTATGGTTTCTCTCCTGTGTGAGTATGTAAGTGAGCTTTTAAATGACCTGTTTTAGAGAATGTTTTTTCACATATTTTACAATTGTATGGATGTTCCCCTGTATGAGTGCACTTATGAATAGATAATTTATATTTTGTAGAAAGTGTTTTCCCACAAATATCACATTTGTAACGTTTTCCAGCTTTCCGAAACATTCTTTGAGCACAGAAACTTCAAACTTCAAATTTTGATTTTATTCTTTCGTTCTGTTAAGACATTTGCAAGTAAAATATATCTCAACGAGCATCTTGTATAGAAAATCCTCATATAAGTAAAAATATTTCCTGAAATAAAAAAAAATAAATATTAGACACATCTATCATTAAATTGTGAAAGGACTAGTTACTTATGTCATGTATGAAAAATTAATCACACCAGTATCACATAGTTTTTATAAACAAAGACAGTGGATCAGTATTTCAAAGGAGATTAACCCTTTCATGTTCAGATTATTCTGTCAAATGTAATGTTTGTTTATTTATATTGTTTTGAATTAATTATGTATTATGTTGTAGTTTAGAGATTTTGATGATGTGATTGTTTAGTTTTAGAATGACATTGGAGGGTTGAGTTGAGAGGCCGGATCTGACCAATTTCAACATAAAACTGGTTAAATATTTTGGCCAGCTATGGCTGATTTGAATGCTAAAGGGTTAAGATTTCACATGAAAATAGCACATTCATAATGAAATATTAAAACATATGTATGCTTGGCAATGTTGCAATAAAGTCTTTACATTGGTCAATTTATTAACAGATTTAAACCAGATATATTTAGTTAAACAGAAGAGTTGGTTTAATACAACCAGTAATAGAACTGTTAATAAAATTATTAAAATTATGCTACTCTAACTCCTAAGACAGCAGTGATACACATATGGCCATTCTAGAACACATAAAAAAAGATGACCAGAATGATTAGTATGAAGTAACTAACATACTTCATTATTCAGCTCACATACATGCTATCACCTCATTTTGCCCTTTTACTGTAACTTGAGGGGCCTATTTTTCAAGAGCAGAAGCTGCATCACAGCCATATCAGTGAAGACCATGGGCACAGCCTCTCCTCCAGACCAAACCATGAAAAACAAAAACCTTTCAGTACTGCTGTTGCAACTTTTCTTGGTGTTTGCATGTCAAGTTCACTTTAGTATACTGGTGAAATAAAATTATAATAGAAATTCTGGTGGAAATACTTCTGTCATGGACCATGCCCGCATAATTTCAACTCAGTACTATATGCTTAATGTTAATTTCTTAATCATAAAGAGTACAGTTTTGGATATTAGCTTGACTCTCTCTAAGAAGGGGAGTATATTTTTCTTTAGTAACAGAATAATCACCTTGATCATCATTTTACATTCATTTTTCTAAGTTGGTATTGGACCAGTTGTTATGAACAAAGTATGTTTCTCTTGAGAGTTTTAATTATACTCTATCATTTTGAATCATCATGCTTGAATGGGAAGGGGTGGAAATGTACTCTTGCAACCTTTACTCACTCTCGCAAAGAATACAGTCACAATGCTCTTTTGAATTCACTTTCCAAGGCATGTTACTTTGAGAATGTGCCCTAGTTATTCCTCCTCGCTCTCTGTTAATCTCTCTACTACCCCCAAACACACTACAATAAATCAGCTCCTCCCATCATACTGTAACTTCTTCCAACAATAAATCCATTCCGCCCAGATTACTCCCTCTCCCAACACTTCATCTAAAGTCATCACTCTCTCTTCATTCTCTCTTTCAGTTGTGGAGGCTTTTTCATTCTGAATTACAAGGCAACCTAACTAGTGCTGGTGTCACGAAAAAAATGCACCAATACAGTATATAAAGTGGTTTGTGTTAGGAAGGACATCCAGCCATAGAAACCAAACGAAAACTGAGACACTGGAGCAAGACAAGGTCCTTCAACCCATCTGATCATGTCACACCGTCCAACCCATGTTAGGATAGAAAGTGGATGTATGACGATGATGATAATTGTATTTGAAAGCAGTATTTATTTCACCTTAAAAAATTAACAATGCTGTTGTTTCAATTTCAATTTATTACATATGAAAAGGGAATTACAAATTCAAAATCCCTGATGTTGAAAACATTAAAATTTAAGTTTATTTTAAAGAATCTACACCAAAACGCCTGGCATCCGAGAACATTATCCCTATCAACTCTATCATGGCACATAAGTAGAGTTAACCAATTTCTTGGCATCAACATTCACATTTTGATTCACACAATAGAATTATAAAATATATCAACGCAGGTCGTAAGCAACTGTCCGTATTATATAAATAATATACAGGCTGAGTTTAGTCCGCCAATATATATAAATGTTATCTTACCTCAATATATTCTCCTGAAAGACCACTCGCAGTTTAACATCGGTAAATAACAGGATATTGACAACACACAGGAGATAATTAGATTTAAGACTATCACAGGTAGAAGTTCATTAAAAGTATTAATTTACAGTTTTCCTACAATAAATTAGTAATTATTTCTGCATTCTATATAAATTTCTACGTTTTATATATTTTCTAATATTTTTAGGTAGGTAAATTTCTAGACAAACTTCGACATTCACTTCTCGAATAGGACTTAATGAGCATGCGCAGGTCAAACAAATCACTTCCGGAGCCGCTATAATGTTTCTTGAGAGAGGTTAACTTCTATCTTGTTTTTAGTACTTCTTTTGCGACCTGGGAAAATCATTTCGACTGTCTTAGCGTTCTGGGTTCAAATTCCGCCGAGGTTGACTTTACCTTTCATCCTTTCGGAGCAAATAGAGGGGATATAATCGACTGGCCCCTCCCCTCATAAATGCTGGCCTTGTGCCCCAAAAAAAACACACACGCTTCAAAACCCATTGTATCGTATTGTATTGTCTTTTCATGTACCTTTTTGTCAGCCCTTGTGGCTAAT
>JAOPUL010005855.1:14281643-14293444 GCA_027564515.1 Octopus rubescens | reverse complement strand
AAGGTTAACCCTAAGGCCCTTATTTTCCAAGTTTTGCTTCCACACTTGGAATTTCTTTTCTAGTTCGTCCATGGAATCCCCGAGGAGGATCTATTAGTTAAAATCAAAAGTGGTAAAAACATCATTCAATTATAAGCAGCTAAGTAAATATATAATATAGATCCACTAAGCATTATATCTAACTAAACAAATACAATACACTCAACCCTCATATATAAATAATATATAATTATATAATTATACTCCTATAATTATTAAAACTAATATAGGTATTAATAATAACAGTAATAAGGTAAATAACCATCTACTGAATGATGAATCTAATCATAATATTAATGACACGAGTAATAATAGTAGCCTTAAAAACTGTACATGTAAAAATAAATGTAATTGTATATTGAGGAATGATTGTAATTACAATAATGTAGTGTATAAATGTATGGTTACCCATACTAAACATGGTAAATCTTTTAACAGTGAATATATATAGGTTCCACCTCTAATTATATAAAACATAGACTAAAATGTCCTTTAAGAATAGTAAACTGAAGAATTCTACTGGCCTTATTAAACATATCTGGTTTTTAAAATATAAAAAGTATGAAAATAATATTAAATGGGATATAATGAGTAAAGTGGCCTCTTACTCTACAGGTAATAAAATGTGTAAATTATGTTTGACGGAATTTATGATAATCCTGTTATCTAATCACTAAACACTAGTTTTGAAAAGGTGTTAGATGTAAGCATCGGGATAAATTCACATATAATAAATGGAATAATACATAATATGTAGAGTACCATTAATGTATAAATAGTCTATAGATATTTATACCCATAATAGATTAGGGAATCTTATAGCAATAATTAAAATTAAGAAATATTTAATGTTCCTAAATAGACCTTTATAATTCTGAAATTTTTAAAAATATTAACTCTAAGTTATGAAAATAGTTGGGTTAATGTAGGGTATGTATTTTATGTAAATACTATGATTAACATGGGTGTATATATGCAAGTAAAATAATCTGAGTATATATATGAGTGGATGTATATATTAGTTTTAATACCTATAGGAGTATACATATGTAATTATATATGAAATATTATTTAAATATGTGGGTTGAGTGTATGGGATTTGTTTAGTTGGATATAATGCATTGTCTGGATTATATAAAATTACAACTAGAATATAGTAGTATATATGTACTAGTTGCTTTATAGGGTAGATAAATACATAGATAAATAGTAGTGCACTGAGTTGAGGTGTATTTAGATGTAGTGGAAAATGTATAGTGTTATATTTTGCTCAAATGATAGTTGTATGACCAGGGATCGTTGGTTCTGCTTTATAATGGATGTATTAAAATTAATTTTCATAATTTATAGGGAATCTTATAGCAATAATTAAACTTAAGGAATATTTAATGTTCCTAAATAGACTTTTATAATTTAAAATTTTTTAAAAATATTAACTCTAAGTTAGGAAAATAGTTGGATTAATGTAGTGTATGTACTGTATGTAAATACTGCGATTAACATAGGTGTATATATGCAAGTAAAATAATCTGAGTATATATGTGTGGGAGTATATATTAGTGTTTAATACTTATATGAGTATAAATATGTAATTATATATTATTTACAAATGTGGGTTGAGTGTATGGAAGTTGTTTAGTTGGGTATAATGCATAGTGGATCTATATTATATATTTGTTTAGCTGTTTATAATCGAATAATGTTTTTACCACTTTTGATTTTAACTAATAGATATTAAGGTTATAATTTCTTTATTTCATTTACTACTATAACTGTATGGAGCATTATATTTAATTTACATAGGATATAACTTATCATGGTTATATGATAATATTTAATGGATTATATAAAATTACAACCAGTATGTAGCAGTATATATGTACTAGTTGCTTTATTGGTGTAGATTAATATATAGTTAAATAGTAGTGCACGGAGTTGAGACGGATTTTGATGTAATGGGATATGTATAGTGTTTACATATATATGTATATTTATAAATGAAGTTTCTTTCTATGGATAAATATATGTACCTCTGTGCATGTGTGTATGTATATATGATAATAATTGTTTCTTTTTTAGGAAGATGATATTTAATAAAATTAGAAAATTATTTAATGAAGTTCGATGTTCGCCAAAAAGCAATGTTCGTGTGAAGATCTAATCTGATACATTGTCCGGTTGTAGTTGGAGTAACGTTCTGATAGGAATTTTTGTCTGGTGAATGTATATGTTTATATGTTAACTGAGAAGACCTATTAAAATGTTAGATAGCTTAACTGATAGCTTAACAGAGTAGACCTATTAAAATGTTAGATAGGTTAACTGATAGCTTAACTGAGTAGACATATTAAAATGTTAGATTATTACTGATAGTTAAAACTTATGGGGTAACAAGTTTACTTTGGTCTTGCTAGATTCGAGTTGTAGTATTCCATTAAACTAATGACTCGCTTTTCTTTTAGGTCTAATTATTTCGTATTACACCGTATAGTATTCATCTTTTCTGTTTACGCTTTTCGTTAGACGTTATTGGTAGTTCAGCGTTCGTTTTATGAAGCCCACTTAAATTTGAGTATTCTTATATATTTTAAAACTTTTTAGATATAGTTGTTTTAATTAGTACTTTTGGTTGTTTAATTATTATTATTATTATTATTATTATTATTATTATTATTTATAATATATTTTTAATATATAGTAGTACATATTTCTATAAACGTATATATGATTTTAAATTTATGGTACGTTTTTTATCATTGTAGATGTCTATATAATTAATTTTGAAATTCTTATCTTTTGCATAACTTTTTCTCCCGACGAGTTTCCGAATTTCTAAAGGATTATATAATTTAGTATTCGTAAAATGAAACACATTTGTGTAGAGAATTTTAGTAATTTTTTTTAATGTTAATTTCCTTATTCTTATAATGAATTATCCACCAAAGTTTTGAATAGCTACGTTATGTATAGCCCTTTAAGGTAATACCATCCACCTTTATTTATTGACTATATGAATTTGATTTTAATTACGTATTTGTTAGTTACTATTACTTTGTTTCTTTATAATGTCTCTTATCTGCTCATAGGTATATTAGAGTCTCATCTTTATACTCTCTCCTTAGAGAGAGAGAGAGAGAGAGAGAGAGAGTTAGTCAGTCGTGGCTGTATGGTAAGAAGCTTGCTTCCCAACCATGTGTTTTGGGTTCAGTACCACTTTGGGCAAGTGTTTTCCACTAAATAGGGGCCGACTAAACTTTGTGACTGGATTTGGTAGACCGAAACTGAAAGAAGCTCGTCGTACGTATGTGTTTGTCCCACAACACCGCTTGACAACCGGTGTTTGTCTGTTTACGTCCCCGTAAATTAGCGCTTCCGCAAAAACAGTACCAGCTTTAAAAAGTAAGTACCGACTAAACCCTTCAAGGTAGTGTCCCAGCATGGCTGTAGCCTAATGACAGAAACAAGTTAAAGAATAAAAGATAATATATATTCTGGTCATACAAAAAAAAAACAATCCCAGATTCTCAGGGTCCCTGTTATTTGAATAATTAAAAAAAAATAACGGAAGTATTATTTAGAGATACGAAATAATAAAAAGAAGTAGAAATAGTTGAAGAAAGAGAAGTAAATTCTGTTCGCGTATTAATGTTCCAGAGATTAGTTTAGTCTGTACTTCCTGTTCGCCATCGCCATAGTTTAGTGTATTTAGTTTTCTGTTGTTTCATGCTTAACTCCAGTGTTGGATATATATAAATGTTTAAATATTGACTAGCAACTGTTGATAAGGGACTTTTAAGGAAGGCAAAGATGTGAACTATCCTGCCCCATTTAATTATCAATGTTGTTTAAGGAAATCCGAGAGAAAGCAGACGAGAGCATTGTGTGTTGAGGTAAGCATAACTTGTTTATTCTCAAACACTCAACTGGAGTTGAAAGGTTAAAATCATAAGGGAGTCAACAAACGAAAAATAACTATTTTAATGACTCAGGGTATTTACTATGTATCCTTAATGTCACTGAATTGTGTCATGACAAGTGATGAGAAATTACGGGTTTTGAAAAGTTTACAACAGATTAATTATAGTTAAAGATGATTGTTTTTATATACTTTTGATTGAGTAAAGGACGTATATATATGTGTGTGTGTCTCTATTGGTACTAACTTTTCTTTCAAACATACGACAAGGTCTAGTATGTTATTGTTATATACGCATATAAGTTATAAGTGGCTTGGGTGTTAGAGTATTTGGCTCACAATTGATTGTAAGGCTGTGAGTTCGAAAGCCAGCGGCGCGTTGTGTCCTTGAGCAAGACACTTTATTTCACGTTGCTCCAGTTCAGTCAGCTGGCAAAAATGAGTTGTACCTGTTATTCAAAGGGGGCAACCTTGTCATATTCTGTTATCAAGCTGAATCTTCCCGAGAACTACGTTAGGGGTACGCGTGTCTGTGGAGTACTCAGCCACTTGCATGTTAATTTCACGAGCAGGCTGTTCCGTTGATCGGGTCAACTAGAACCGACAGGTAGTCGGTTCACCATCATAAAACGTTGGTTTGTTTTTGTTCACTTCCATATCAGTTCCTGACTGAGCAAACGCGTGATCAAAGGTGTTTCAGGTATAATTATTCTAACTCTAGTGTGTGCCTCTCTTTTCAAGACACTGGAGTTTAATTTAGGGCACATTTGGCTGTTGTTTCTAGTAGGTCAAACGACAACATAGGTGGTCCCTTCTTTTGACTTCGATTTATGGGAAGATTATACGAAAATAAGATCTCAATCGTCCATTCTTTCGTTTTATTTTTATACTTCATTCAGCTATTAATATTTTACACGTTATGCGTTCAAATTCCGCCGAGGTTGACTTTGCCTCTCATCATTTCGGGGTTGATGAAATAAGTACCAGTTGAATACTGAGGTTGATGTAATCAATTTACCCCTTCCCTGAAATTGCTGGCCTTGTACCAAAAATTGAAATCAATATTTTTCACGCCCCCCCCCCCTCTCTCTCTCTGTATGGTTGCTCAGCTTGCTAGAAATAGCAGACAAATCGCCATCAAATTACATTCTTCAGACTTAAAAAAGGAAGCCTACATAATATAATACTAGATATCATTAAGAAAAGGCATGGTGATCATGGTTGGAATTCTTTTGATCATAAGTTTACTCAAACAACATAAAAGTGGAATAGGCATTTAGTAATATTATAAATTGCAGTATTGTTATTCTGTCGAGTTAAACTTGGCCCCAAAATTAATATTATAAATATTATCCATGAATTTTCGTTGGCAAAACCTTTTCATTTATCATTAAAATTAAGAGTGTAAAAGTCAGCGAAGGAGCCTCTAAGTGGTTGCTTTGTCTGTTAGAAATAAGTCAAATTTCAAATCATATCCTACTGTCTGCAAAATGGAAGGCCACATTGAATAACGTAACCCTAGATAGATGCTAGAAATAGCAGCCAAATTTCCATCACATTACACTTTATCATCTCAAAAAAGGAAGAAAATAAAAATTAAAAAAGACAATAGCCACAGCTTGAATGCCTTTGGTCATCATAGGTTTGCTCAATCTTGGCTGGCTTGTGGCTAAACAATAACAACAACTGTACCTTATTTTCCATAAGAATTTGGCAAAAGTTTGAAGATAATATAGTTTGTAATGTCAACTATATTGACCTATAGTTTGTAATGTCAACTATATAAGAAGAAACGTCCAACCCATGCTAGCATGGAAAACAGGCGTTAAAGGATGATGATGATGATGTTACACGAGACATTGGACTTGGAGGATGTGAGGGCTTCCTTTGGTCAATGTTGATTATGCATCTGCAGATATATATGCAAGCCTTAGAAAGATTTTTATTTTATTTTAGAAAGACTAACAGTTGCCTATGCAAACAAGTCTCCTCTCTCCACACCAGTATTATTTATTCAATAAAAATGTTGCCAATTTTTTTGGTTGATACAGAATGACATCAATGTGAATGCAGGCATTACTATCAGAACAGCAATAGATTCAGCAATGCATTTCACATAACCCTTTGATAGTTCCACCAGTCCACTACCCAGAATTGGTACTTTTTCATTGAACCTAAAAGGATGAAAGGTGAAATTGACCTTGCTGTGGCATTCTCTCCAACATTAACAAGTCTGCCAATTCACCACATCAAAATTGGAGATAAAGAATAATGTTAGGGTGCATGAAACATACATATATATATATGCCGGTGACATGTTAAAAACACTCGTGCCAGTGACACGTTAAAAACACTTGTGCCAGTCTCCAGTCAAGCCGTCTAACCCATGCCAGCATGGACAATGGATGCTAAATGATGATGATGATATATTTATTGATATATCAGTGTCATCATTAGTGTGTTGTATGCACATGTAAACGATATCACATTTTTGTTCTGTACCACTATAAATGGAACTGTCATTAATGTATGACAACAAATTGTAATATATTCAATATACTAGGTTATATACTGTATCATGAAATTATTGTTGCTCATGAGGGCGCATGGCTCAGTGGTTAGAGCATCAGGCTTACAATCGTGGGGTTGTGAGTTCGATTCCTGGACCGGGCTGTGTGTTGTATTCTTGAGCAACACACTTTGTTTCATGTTGCTCCAGTTCACTCAGCAGTAGAAATGAGTTGTGACGTCACTGGTGCCAAGCCTTGTCGGCCTTTGCCTTTCCCTTGGACAACATCGGTGTCGTGGAAAGGGGAGACTGGTATGCATGGGCAACAGCTGGTCTTTCACAAAACAACCTTGCCCAGACTTGTGCCTCGGAGGGAAACATTCTAAGTGCAATCTCATGGTCATTTGTGACCGAAGGGGGCCCTTTACTTTTAATGCAGACAAAGTGCAATCCCATGGTCATTTGTGACCAAAGGGGGTCTTTACTTTTATATTGTTGCTCAGCTCCAGGTCAGATCTATAATCAAAGATGTTCCAGTCTTGATCATCCCATCTTTTACTCAGATGCTGTGTGCACATGATTACATTATCTTATGTATCTTTCTTCTCTAAGATGGCTGTTAATTCTAGCTGATGGAGTGACTTTGTAGAAGCTTCTTTGTTACAGAGGTACGTATTGTATATATTAGTTGTGGGAGAATAGATTCACGGTGACCTAGCAGATAAGGTTGCAGTGAGTCAAGTTCATATTCCAAAAGTGACACTGAGGTGTACTCTGGTTCAAGTGCTACACTCCTTTCATACCACTGATATAGCTACAGGACAGAAATATTTAGCAATAGAATACTAAACCTACCAGAAATTTACTGTCTGTGTCTCACTAATGCAGAATTAATGTTTCATGCAGTCTCTCTTTATCACCAAGAGAGAAAGATGTGGGGAGAGGAGAGTCCTTTATGGACAAGACAGGTAACACCTCTCTCACTTCTTAATTATCCCAGCTTGTAGCTTCAGTAGAACAACTCCTAACATTAATTCGGTCACCTATGTAGCAGACGTCTCCACTGCTGTTAACTACACCTGGACATTTGGCAGTCTGTGAGAGATCCTAATGTTTTAAAATTTAGTATATGAATGAATATGGTCTTTAGTAAAAATTGTATTTTTCTACTTTTCTTTTTAGTTAGGGAAAATGGGTTGTGCCCATGATCATTTGCAGGCCTCACTCCCTGGTTTGTTACATTGATGCAGCCAATAGTCTAATATAGACTCTATGTATTCAAATCATACTCGGTTACAACACAAATCCATATCTGTGAACTTAAATATATTTGCATGTACCACATAACTACTTTGCTAATCTACACCCCATTTGTTATTTACTAAGAATTATTTCATTTAATTTCAGATCTGTGTTGTGAAAAGTGGAATTCTACCAGATGTCATCATTATTAGCTGAAATAACCAGTGTGTGATATTTAATACAGTTATCTGAAAGTAACAATGTTAAGTGGTTATGTTATGATTAATATTAGGGTAAAGTTATTATTTCACAGACATGTTTTAAATTAACAAACACTACTTCATTGAAACAAATATTTGTCAGTGGGACATTTTTGGAAATATATTTTAAATTCTACATCTACTAATTCAGAAATAGCAGCCAATCCTCCTCCTTTATATCATCACACTCTATCGTCTTTTAAAACAAGCCCAAAACAAAGGACATATTGGACAATATAGTCCTGTATATGCTGTCTGCTTCAAAGAAAAGATGGAATGGTTATGACTCAGCTATTTGATCATGAGACTGCCTGCTCACCCAAGGTTGATTTGGAGCTGAATAACATCTATAGAAAATAAATTCTATTCCTAAGTTTATTGAAGTAATTTTTATTTGGCAAAAGATTTGTTTTATAAGAAAAGTGTTCATAGAAAAAATAAAAACCTGGATAATTATAAAATTTGTGAAAAGTCATTGCTTGTGAAAACATTGATTGGAAAATATAAAAATGGAGGAGAAACCTCATATATGTGATGTTTGTGGGAAAATATTCACTCACGAAGATCACTTAACAATTCATGTTCGTATTCACACTGGTGAAAAACCTTACCCCTGTGATATTTGTGGGAAAGCTTTTTCTTGTAATAGTTATTTATCACATCATAAACGTATTCATAAAGAAAAGATACACCACTGTGAAATTTGTAGGAAATCATTTTCTCGTAACACTGAATTAATTTATCATATACGTGTTCACACAAGAGAGAAACCATATGAGTGTGATATCTGTGGGAAAGCATTTTCACGTAACAATAAATTATCTGATCATAAACGCGTTCACACTGGAGAAAAACCATACCAATGTGAAATTTGTGGGAAAGCATTTTCTCAGAAGAGTGCATTAACAAATCATACTTCTAGTCACACAGGAGAAAAACCTTATCAGTGTGGGGTCTGTGGAAAAACATTATCTTCTAGCAGTACCTTATCATGTCATAAACGTCTTCATAAAGAAAAACGATTCAGCTGCCAAATTTGTGATAGAAAGTTTTCTCGTAACAGCGAATTAATTTATCACATACGCGTTCACACTGGAGAGAAACCATATGCATGTGAAATCTGTGGGAAAGCATTTTTGAGAAACACCAAATTATCAGTTCATAAGCGTGTTCACACTGGTGAAAAGCCATACCACTGTGAAATTTGTGGGCAAACGTTTGCTTGGGATAGTCAATTAAAAGTTCACAAACATACCCATACAGGAGAAAAACCCTACAAATGTCAGACCTGTGGGAAAGGATTTTCTTGCAGTAGTGGTTTATCAGATCATAAACGTGTTCACTCTGGAGAAAAACCATATAGCTGTGAATTTTGTGGGAAGGCATTTCCTCGAAATAGTGCATTAACAGATCATAGACGTATCCATACTGGTGAAAAGCCCTACCACTGTGAAATCTGTGGTAAATCATTTTCCAGTAGCAGCAGTTTGTCAGGGCATAGCCATATTCATTCTGGTAAAAAATCATTCCAATGTGATATTTGTGAGAAAGGGTTTTCAAGAAACAGAAATTTATTATCTCATTATCGTGTTCACATAGGAAAATGACAATCTAATATAAAGTTTGTGATATTATCTCTCAGTTTCCAATTTATTTTCGACTAAAGACAAATGCAACGCTGGTATTTTGCGGGTATTTTCTCAAAATTATTTCTTCTAATATATTTTTTATATTCAAAGATTATTGTTTCTAAAAATGACAGAGAAACATAAAAATATTTAAATTAGGAAAAAATTATTCTTAACCTATGACAGAGAGAAATCAACAGTTGTAATATTTTATATTGTTACAACCAACCAGCTGTAACAATAAAACAAATATGTTATGTACTATTTTTCATCTTTGTTAAATTGTTTAAATCCTTTTCTGTGTGTATATGTATGTATATTTATATAATATGATGCATATATGGATATGCAGGCTTGGCTCTGTGGTAAAAGGTTTGCTTCCCAACCATATGGTCTCAGGTTCAGTCCCACTGCATGGCACTTTAGGCAAGTGCCTTCTACTATAGGCCGTGGCTGACGAAAGCTTTGTGAGTTGATTTGGTAGACTGAAACTGAAAGAAGCCCGTTGTGTGTATGTATATATATATATATATATATATATGTGTGTATGCATGTTACTGTCTTTTTGCCATGACTTCACGTGATTATTGTAAACGAATGTCACCGTCATGCAAGTGGTGTCCTTTATTTCCAATCTTTTGTGAAAGCATGTCTGCTCGTGGGAAATGTTACCTTACTTGGAAACAGGTAAGGGTTGGTAACAGGAAGGGCATCCTGTTGTAGAAAACAAATTCCGTCCAACCCATGAAGGCATGGAAAAATGGATGTAAAATCATCATCTTCCTTTAATGTCCGTTTTCCATGCTGGCATGGGTTGGATGGTTTGACAAGAGCTGCACCTGGTTCCAGTCTGATTTAGCCAGGTTTCTACAGCTGGATGCCCTTCCTAACGCCAACCACTTTACAGTGTGTGCTGGGTGCTTTAACGTGCCACCTGCACCGGACTCTCTGCACTAGTGCTTTTTATGTGGCACCGGCACAGGACTCCGGGTGCTTTGACTTGACGCGGCCGCTTCTTGCAACAGGAACTCTCAACGTTGATGATATATATATATATATATATATATATATATATATGTGTGTGTGTCTGCGTAGGTGTAGGCTTTTATTTTCTCATTTCTAAATATAGCCTCTGAAGAAATAATATATATTGACTTGAAATTATAACATATTGAAAATATTGAAACATTAATAGATATATTTCAACTGAGAGAAGTTTGTGAGTCTAGATTCATTTCTATATAATGAGGCACAGGCATGCCTATGTGTTTTAAGAAGTTCACTTCTCAACCAGATAGTTTTGGGTTCAGTCCCAATATGTGATACCTTGGACAAGTGTCTTCTAGTATAGCCTCAGGTTGACCAAAGCCTTGTCAGTGTATTTGCTAGACAGATATATGTGTATGTGTGAGTATACGTATATATCATCATCATCATCAGCCTTTAACGTCAGTTTTCCATGCTGGCATGGGTTGGACGGTTCGACCGGAGCTGGCAAGCCAGAGAGCTGCATCAGGTTCCAGTCTGATTTTCTACGGCTGGATGCCATTAACACCAACCACTTTACAGTGTGTGCTGGGTACTTTAACGTGCCACCAGCACAGGACTCTCAGCATGAGTGCTTTTTACGTGGCACCAATGTTTGTGTCTCCTTGTTTTGACATCATGTGATAGTCGTAAACGAATGTCACTGTCAAAGAAGCAGTGTCCTTTGTTTCCAATCATCTGTGGAAATATATCTGACTATAAGGAAATATTACCTTGCTTCGTAACAGGTGAAGATGTGTGACAGGATGAACATTTGGTTGTAGAAAATCTGCCTCAGCAAATTCTGTCTGACCCATGCAAGCATGGAAAAGTAGATGCTAAAACAATAATGATAATATAATAAGACTTCTGTTATTAATCAAAATACCAGCTGAAACTCTTGGACTATATAAATATGCTTATCTCCAAATACTTGGTTCATTCATTCTGCTTGTGTATCTGTGTATTATGTTTCAAACCACATTTATCGAAGTATATTTTCATTCTAAACTTATATATTTTATAAAGAGATGAAATTAAAAATCATTTTTACAGCAAAATGTTTTCTCTATTTTATTTATATTAAAAAAGAATATATTATCACATAGGCGTGGCGTGGCTGTGTGGTAAGAAGCTTGCTTCCCAACCACATGGTTCTGGGTTCAATCCCACTGCGTGGC
>JAOPUL010005855.1:14255166-14268211 GCA_027564515.1 Octopus rubescens | reverse complement strand
CATTTCTACAGCTGGGTGAACTGGAGCAACATGAAATAAAGTGTCTTGCTCAAGAATACAACACACAGCCCGGTCCGGGAATCGAACTCAAGCTTGTAAGCCCAACGTTCTAACCACTGAGCCATGTACCTTCTCTGCGTCTGCATTATCAACCTAAATAAATATGTTTATTTGCTTCTTTGTTTTTTTCAATAGTGAAAAAGAAAACAAGCAGAGGCGAAGCACTGTAGTTAAGAAGTTTGCTTCCCAACCACATGGTTTCAGGTTCAGTCCCAACGTGGCACCTTGGGCAAGGGTCTTCTACTTTAACCCCAAGCTGACCAAAGCCTTTGTGAGTGAATTTATTAGAAGGAAAGTGAAAGAAACCTGTCATGTATGTATGTGTGTGTGTCCCTTGTTTTGATATTGCGCTATAATTGTGAATTAGCATCAGTCATTCATTTCCAATATTTTGCGAAAACATGTCTGACCATGACAAAATATTACCTAACCGGAAAGTGAGGGTTGGCGACAGGAAGGATATGCGGCCGTAGAAAATCTGCCTCAATAAACTTCGTCCAACCCATGCATACATGGAAAAAAGGCATGTTAAAACGATGAGGCAGTAAAAATAAATTAGTAAATAAACAAAAATAAAGAAGCACGTACACTCCATTAATTCTACAGATTGAAAAACAATTGAAATTCAAACATCATTTTAAACTTTCACAAAGTGAACCAATTAATGCTTTCAAATGTGAATAAAATAAATGTATACACTTCAAATGCAAACGAATTATAGACTCACACACACACTATATATATATATATACTTTTACTTGTTTCAGTCATCAGACTGCAGCCATGCTAGGGCACCACCTTGAAGAATTTTTAGTTGAACATATCGACCCCAGTACTTACTTTTAAAGCTTGGTACTTATTCTATCAATCTCTTAGGCCAAACCACTAAGTTATGGGAATGACACAAGCCATTGTCAAGCAGTGGTGGGGGACAAACACACACACACATATATATATATATGTGTGTGTAGGAAACGCATACAGCCGTAACTTAAATTCGATCCTTCGACTGCTAAATCTTCGCTTATACACAAACAATAATTTTCCCATGAAACAACGGCTGTTTAAAATAAGCAGATGGCTTAGGTGGAAGACAGATATCTTTTGCTGATCTATCTCACTGACCCTGCTTGACTCTTATTGTTGTGAAGAGAGTTAGCTTGACAGGACAATAGTGACATTAATCAAAGAAAGAGACCACCTAGTTTTCTTATTGTATCTAAATAATATATCCATCCTTCTCACTATTTATCAACAGCCTTAAATACAAGGATTTTACAGGCACAAGTGAGTTTGCCTCAGCTTTGGCTGAAAGCAGCACACGCACAGATTGCCTTGAGAGGTATTTGGAATCACTTCCGACAGAACTCTACTCAGCAACCTGTTCCTCTGCCTCTATGACACACACACACAGCTTCCAATACACACTGAGAGCTTTCGAGTATCATTGTTTATATCTTCCTTGAACTACTAACCAATTACTACTAATAATACGGAATTGTATTACTGACCACTGCAGACAAATAAATGCTTGTTATATATTATCTCTCCTCTCCTCTTCAATGTTGTCATTATAGGTAACACTGTATTACATCACCATTGCAACCGTAGATCTCGTCGTTAGATCTATCAACAACTACATTTAGCAGCCCCAGGAGATGGCATCGGCTACTCATCATCTTACGGGCCATTACACTGGTGAACCCGACGTAGATCCACAACTACATTTAGCGGCCCCATGAGATGGCATCGGCCACGCATCATCTTACACTGGTGAACCCGATGTAGACACACAGCTACACTTAACGGCCTCAACACTATCTCTTGGAACGTTACACCAGCTATCCCATCTCTCGAGCTGCTACACTGGTGACCCACAACGTCCAATCTCTCACCGGCGATACACTGGTGACCTTCGACTAAAAGAACCGCGCACCTTCAAAACAAACATACGTGAACATCACCAACTTCTTCCGGTCGCTACATATATATATATATATACATACAACAGGCTTCTTTCAGTTTCCATCTACCAAATCCACTCACAAGGCTTTGGTCAGCTTGAGACTATAGTAGAAGACACTTGCCCAAAATGCCACGCAGTGGAACTGAACCCGGGACCATGTGGTTGGGAAGCAAGCTTCTTACCACACAATACTCCAACTCTAATTAGCTTCTAATTAAAAAAAAAATATTGTCAACCCTTGTTAATAAGGAAAGTGCATAAAGAAATCATCAGCATAATTATTATTATTATTAGTAGTAGTAGTAGTATCGAAATTTGTTGAAATTTTTATAAATTCTAATTTTATCTTTTGTTATATTTTTATTGTAGTCGATCGATGTAAACACCTTTTGTGCGTTGTATTTCATTCTTTGATATTGTCTTGGGTCTTTATGGTTAATAAAATTCTTCTTCTTCATTATTATTTTGTTACCCTTCTAGATGATGAGTGCACCCATACTGGGATGGTCCAACGCCTCGGTCTCCACGTGTACGAGCTGCATAAACATCGCTGCGGAGCGGTAGAAGACTGTAGGATATCGCTTCGGCCTGCATTCTTCACGCGGGCCGATTCCCCCGACACGCCGCTCTGCATGACATAATCAGAAGGGGCCTTGACGAGGCTGGCTTCCCGTCTCAACTTGAGCCAGTAGTTCTCGACCGCGGGGACAGTAAGCACCACGACGAGATAACCGTCTTCCTATTCGAGGCAGGCAGATCTCTAGTCTGGGACGCGACACGTTCTCCGACTCTAACCTCGCAGCCTCTGCCGCCCGTAATGCG
Source organism: Octopus rubescens (assembly GCA_027564515.1). Taxonomy (NCBI): domain Eukaryota; kingdom Metazoa; phylum Mollusca; class Cephalopoda; order Octopoda; family Octopodidae; genus Octopus; species Octopus rubescens. Next base: position 14,265,363 of record JAOPUL010005855.1, on the reverse strand, counting down.
GAGGAGAGAAAATTCAGTAAATACAGGAGCCTGGCCGGCCGCCGTCGAGACGTCATCTATTTTAGGACCCCGTACTAACGATTTCCTCCACAAAATAGGGATAACAGCGGCCTGTCGGAGAAATGAGCCCCGTGAAGTGGAGTGGCTACTGAGCGAGTGTCGCTGGCCACTCTCTGCGGCCACGCCATCGCTGTCATTAACGCGGGGAGCGGCTGAGCACCTCTCTTGTTCTGGGATGTGGACTATCGCCCCTCCCCCTCCGTCATCCGCTGCTTTGTCCCACCACACCACCTTTTTCCCCCCTTTTCCTTTTTTTTAAAAAAATATCTGTGTGAATCTTTCAAATTTAACACTTACTTCGAATAAAAAAGCAATCATTTATTGCACTTTACTAATGATATTGAAAAATATATTTAGAATAAAATTTAATGACATATGATCAATAAATAATAAATAAATAACTTATTGTTATTGACAAGTGCGGAATCTCAGGAATCCAAGGGAAGTTTCAAAATAAATAAAAAGCCACAATAAAAACACGTTAAAGGTAAGACTTTCTTTAGAAGATCCTCACTAAAACTATTAAGTGTCGGACTGACAATGTTTAAGGATAAAAGATTGTTTTCACTAAAAACTATCAACAATAATTTTGAAACAACTATATTAAACATATAAACGAAAGAGCTACCTTACCTCAACATAACAATGTTTTCTGGGTTATTTTATTATATTCTGCTACTTTAACACTGTTAAGCAGTGCTAAGGTATTTAAGCCACTTTAACTGCTAAAATTACATACAGTAGTTTCAATGTCAGACCATTAAATGTCATTAACAATTTGACCGAATGTGGCTAAATTCCTCGTGTTACCATCGACCGGAAGTACAGTGATGTCTAAGTGATAAACAATCTTACAAATGATGTTCGATATAGTGTAAAACCTGGAATGTGAGGGTTTACTATTTGATTTCCCTTAGGAATGGAAATGAGGGGGGACGTTTCGGGTAATTGCCCTTCTTCAGAGATTAAATATACTGTTTAGTTTCTAGTCACGGACTGATCCAGTCGACCTATGATCAAAGGCGTTCCAGTCGTTATTATACCGTTTTATAAGAATATAATTTATATTCCCGATATGGTGACCCCCCATCAATTTTGTTTCTTCATGACCTCTTTAAAGTGCATATTTATATATGTTTTAGGGGATGTAGATTATATGATTATGTTGCGAAAAAATGCAAATAAAATTCAGCGCAATTTCGGGTTATTCCACCCCCTCCTCCACTTCAAATCCTACCGAGAATCAACTACCTCTCATATTTTCGGTGTCGATCAATAAAATAGCAGTCCAGACGGGAGTTTTTCTCCCCCCCCCCCTCTCTCTCTCTCTCGAAGAAGAAGAAGAAGAAATCAGATATGTTCGGACGTGGAGAAGTTTTAATTTGCCCAAGATAGGACAGTGCACCTACCACTCAATCAAAAATTGAATATATTTATGTGCGCGCGTGTGTGTGTGTGATACAGTTTGGACTGGGGAGGAAGTCCGTCTTGCGTGTAAGAAGGCTTGTGTAGGTGTTTGAATGGGTTCAATACTCGAGCGGTGCGACGCAATGTGTTCTTGAGCGCGCTACTTCAGTCTACTCAGCTAAAATGAGTACCTAACGACAACTGTGAGATTGACTATGAGTCGATCTGGGTGGAGTCTTGTACTCCCAGTCGCTCGGCATTTGCTCCACCCTAATGAGTTCGTAGACTCAATATTGATTTCATGTTTTGGTACAAGGCCAGCAATTTGGGGAGCGGTGGAGTAAGTTGATTACATCGATCCCAGTGTTCGACTGGTACTTATTTTATCGACCCCGAAAGGATAAAAAGCAAAGTCGACCTCGTCGCAATTTGAACTCGGAACTCAATATTAATGTTTGTTTTTATATCAAGTTATAAAAAAAACAACAATTCAACATTAAACTGAAGGATTACTCAATACTTTTTAGTGAAGTACATGTATATTATACTTTTACAAGTAGAGGTGTCACAGTGACTTCGAAGTTTCAGCCTGCTAGTCTTCGTCAGACTGTCTATATATACATATATCGGCCTCCATATAAACAAGCTTCACGTGGGTATTTTCACCTCGATTGGGCCTTTAACCATGTGAAAGTTATATTTGGGGAGGGGGGGTCGTCCTCGTCTTTCCCCCCTTTCTTTCCACTCTATACCCATGTTCCGAAGAAAGACAATGTCCAAAAACAATCCATTCTTTTCATTTTTCATAGCGTCAAACGAATATGTTTGATCATGAAATCGTCTCGTTTTGTTGTTCTTTTGTTTATAATTTTTTGCCCTCTATCTCTCTCAGCTGTAAACCAATAACCCTGTGACGGACTAGCTTTCCGATCAGGGGGAATGGGTATACCTCCATATGTGCACCTCCCGAATTTTTTTCCTAACTTCCAGAAAAAATAGACATTCTTTATGAAATTTTCAGTAAATACGCTTCAGATAGTGTAGATTCCGATTATATCAGAATTTGTTGTGAAAGAAAAAAATTGTGAGAGGGGAGAGAAAAATAGGTAAATTTAAATGAAATTTTTCTATAAATACCTTTCAGAGTGCATAGATTACGATTATATCGGAATTTAATATGAAAAAGAAAATTGGTGAGCACACACACATACATACATCATATATATATCTACAAAATGAAACTTGAAATTTCGAAAAAAAATTGTGATGTATCAGTATGTATGTGTGTGCTTGCTGCTGCTTCATGCTTTTGCTTGATGGGGCCGGGGTCATTCCAAGTTAGTGGTCCCAGAGGCGTCATCATGGGTAGAGCCGATCAGGTCCACCAGTGTCTCCCTCCCCCTAACACTGGCGGTCCCGTGCCAGCTCCTTCGTGGTAACGTCGAGCCTCAGAAGATGGTCCCCAATCACGTCCAGCCATCTAGAGCGGGGCCTGCCGCGAAGCCTCTTCCAGCTCACAGCTGCTGCATCGAATGAGAGTAAAGCCTTGGTAGGATGATCTAGTGGGAGACGGAAGACATGGCCGTATCAGCGCATGCGACGGATAGCAGCTCCTTGATGGAAACGTGATGTTCTCGATGGTTCTCAGGGCTCTGCTATCGAAGCCATCGACCCTCTTTGCCAGAGGGGCCACGTTTCTGCTCCGTAGAGGAGAATGGAGAGGTCCGATGCGTTGTAAACGCGGAGCTTCGTCTTCCTGGAGATAGAGCAGTGACGCCAGAGGGGCTTCCATAGGGAGTATATAACCCCAGCGGCCAGGCCACATATACGGTTGATCTCTGGGGTCAGGTCTCGATTGTTGGTGAGTGTGAAGCCCAAGTAGATAAAAGTGCTGACAAACTCCACAACGTCGGGGCCAATATGAAGAGGAGGAGGGTCCGGGCCTTCTCCGACATGCATCATCTTGGTCTTCGCCTAACTCACCCGAAGGCCAAGCTTTGCTGATTCTTCTATGTAAATGGTCAGTGCGTCCCTGAGCTGGTCGATCGAGTTCTGAAAGGTATTTATAGAAAATTTCATAAAAAATACCCATAAGGGAACAAAGCCGACCCGTGAGAATTTTTCGAAAGTCCTCACTCCACCCTCGGAAAAGATTTTTCAACACAAATTCCGATGTAATCAGAATCAACACCATCTGAAACATGCATTGAAAAATATCCATTTTCCTAAAAGTTACGAGGAAAGAAAGTCGTGTGTGTGGGCACACATGTGGAGGTATGCCGGGGAATGTTAGCCTGCACGCCTCGCCAGCGGGGTGGCATTATTCGAAAGCTAAAACGATGCAAAGTGCATTGTGACCGGCGATGTGACATCCGATAGTCTGGTCGATCACGTGATATATATATATATGTGTGTGTTTGTCTTCGTCACCCACCACCGCTTGACAACCGGTGTTAGTTTGTTAACGTTTCTGTAACTTAGCAAAAGAGACTGATACAATAAGTACCAGGCTTTAAAAACATATAGGTACCGGAGTTAATTCGTTCAACGGTGGGGTGGTGTCCCAGCATGACCGCAGTCCAATGACTGAAAGAAGTAGAAGATAAAAGGTGTGTACGTGTGTGTGTTTAGTTATAGTAGTATCGGTTAGTTTTTCCTTCTCTATACTTCCGGTCAGTAACACCTCACTCAATGTTGTGCTGCTAAGTTCATAAACCTAGTGTTGGTCGAAGTGGACATTTAAAGACTGCTGTAGCATCAGCAGGCTGTGGACACTTTGGCAGGATGTGTTACTGTACAACAACTAACTGCTTAGCGATGTTAAAATGAAGATAAGGTAGAAAAGAGTGATATATCGAGGTAAGAAAGCTTTTGTTTGCTATGGTTATAAAGAAACGTATATATGTGAATATGTATATACAGGCGCCAATAGATGTCTATATATAGATGCAACTTTCTGAACAATAGCGATATAAGTGGACATTTATAGTCAACATTTCTGCAGCCGCAGAATAGTGACTTATAAATTGTTGATGAGTTTCTGCGAAATAATTGTCACTTTGAGACGGTTTCTTTTCCCACTGTTAAAATAATTTCTTAGAAGTAATTATAAATTCGTTACTTGTGTCCAATATATTATTGTATTTAATTCTGAGTGGTTGTCTCTTTGTCTTGTTGGTGAGATGTAAAGAAGTTCCTTTTGTCGTTTGCAATACTTCACCGTTTTGGACCGCGATATATTGTTGTTTAGCACCAAGTCAACTTTGATCCAGTAGACCTATGATCAAAGCCATTCTAGCCGTGACCATCTCGGTCTTTTAGAGGTATATATGGATACATTATCGACCGTATTTTTTACTTCCCCAGAATAGTTGGGTGTGTTTTGTGTGAAATTTGGCTGTTATTTCTAACAGTTTGAACAACCATTTGGAGGCTCATTCATTAGTTCGATTTTGTAGAGTGACCCTCTAGAGAAATTTAAACCTGTTTGTATTTCTATATTTCATTCGTCTATGAAATAAAATACAATAAATTAATTTATTCGGAACACTCCTGCATATGTGAACACGCAAATGTAACCAGTATCTGCGGAGCAAAGCTGCGACACTTGTATTGTGAAAACGACGCAAAAGTTCCAAGTAGATTTTTTTTTTTTACACTTCCCTTTTGAAGGTAAGTGCTCTGGTTGTAGTTAATTGAATTGTGTGATTCTACGTTCATTTGATAATGGATGAGTGCTCTCCCTTATTTAAGCCGTCTGCTGGATCATGAAACGTTGAATAAAATATTAGAGTTCTTACTCAATGAATCAAATACGGACAGAGTTCTACGCAGGACCGGATTTAAACTATGGGGGACCCGGGGCACTTCAAGAATTAAAATCTTGGAAAATTATTAGTGTCGATAATGTGGAGAAAATTATGGTTATCATAAAAGAGAATCCATTACATTTTTTAAGACATCAAGATATGTTTGTATATTGAAAGAGAGCCTCTTCGTGCAAGATTGCTGGGAGGTGGCCCTCCCTGTATTGGGTGTTGTATACTCTTCGTAGCAGGGCCCCCCTGATATCGATGGTGGCCCTGGTTCTACCCCATCAAAACCTCAACACAACCCCTTCTCAATCTTCAGAATTCAAACGCTAGTTACATATGATAATTTTTTTTTACTAACATTTTGGACTTACACATACTATATACCCTCATAAGTTATGTCTCACAAAGTATTTGAATTTATTTCAGATAGTGACAGTTGAGGTAAATTACCTAAAAGTTGATGTTTTGCTAGACATCAACTTGTAACTTAGAACCAATTTCTTGAATCCTTAACACTCTTGGTTAAGTCATACATTTTCAAAGTGTATATGTAAAATTCGATAATGGATAGCTTTATTTCTAGAATAATGTCCAACGATATAAGCACCAGACTCTTCAAAAAAAAAAAATGAAACCACATGGTCTTGTTCAATCCTACTGTGTGCCACCTTGGACAAGTGTCTTCTACTATAGCCCTGGGTTGACCAATGCCTTATGAGTGGATTTGGTAGGTTGAAACTGAAAAAAGCCCACCATATATATAAATATATATGTGTGCACTTGTGTGTACCTTTGTCTTGGCATTACGTGAGGGTAGTAAACAAGCGTCACTCCTGTAGAAAACATTTCTTGCCATGAGAAATATTACCTTACTTGGAAACAAGTGATGGTTGGTGACATGAAGGGTATCTGGCCATATAAAATGTGCCTCAACAAATTCCATTTGACCCATGTCAGCTGGGAAAGTGGACATTAAATGATGATTATGTTGATACATAATACCATCGTTAATTACACATTTCATTGATAGTTCTTAACTAAGATTTGGTTTCTTTAATTTCAGGGCAGCAATGTTGAATAAAAGAATTCTACGAGAAGACGCCAACAGTCAACTGTGTTTGGTATTTATTAATCTCTGAAGATAACAATCATACTTAAGGAGAAAATTAGTTGTAATATGATTGGTATTGGTGAGAAATAATTTTTCTTACAAATTGAACAATTTCAATTGACATAAACTGCTTCATGGAGACAAAAGATCTGACCAGAGGATTGTTTCTTTAAAGACATTGCAAATTCAAAATCAACTGATACATTTGAAGAGATTTAATACCTCAGTAGAGTTTATTGGAAGAAATATTTGTTCTAATGCAATTGTCTTTGTGGTACAGAAACGGAGAAACCATTGTCTGTTAAAGCTGTATCATTCCAATAATGTTTGAGACTGAAGAGAAACCATACAGATGTGATGTTTGTGGGGAACTGTTTACTAGTAATGCTAATTTAACTTCTCATAAACGAACTCATACAGCAGCAAAACCATTCCAGTGTGACACATGTGGAAAAGCTTTTTCAACCAGGAGTAGTGTATCACGACATCAGGTTAGTCACACTGGAGAAAAACGATACCGCTGTGATATTTGTGGGAAGGCATTTTCTTATAACAGTGGATTAAGAGCTCATATACATATTCATACTGGAGAAAAACCCTACCATTGTGATGTCTGTGGTAAATCATTTTCAAGTAGCAGCATTTTATCAGATCATAGTCATATTCATATAAAACCATTTCGATGTGATATCTGTGGGAAAGGTTTCTCACGTAAAAGACTCTTAGTATTTCATAAAGATAAGCATGCTGGGAGAACACGGTATCATTGTGAATTCTGTGGAAAATCATTTTATGTAAAGAGTCAATTATCTGTTCATAAATTTATTCACAGAGGGACTCAACCATATTCCTGTGATATTTGTGGGAAAACTTTTCCAAAAAAGATTAGGTTGACATACCATAAAATTATTCACTCAACAGAAAGGCCATACAAGTGTGATATCTGTGGAAAATGTTTCTCACGAAAGGCTTATATGAAATGTCATAGACTTACACACACATCTAAGGAATACCATTGTGAAATATGTGGTAAAGCATTTTCTCACAGCAGTAACTTGGCAGCCCATAAACGTCTCCATACTGGAGAAAAACCATACCATTGTGATGTGTGTGGGAAAGCGTTTTCTCGAAATTCTAACTTATCTCGTCATAAACGTTCTCATACTGGAGAAAAACCATACCAATGCGAATTTTGTGAGAAAGCATTTCATAGAAAATCCCACTTAGCAGAACACAGACGTATTCACACCGGAGAAAGGCCATACCAGTGTCAAATTTGTGAGAAAACATTTTATAGAAAGGATCACTTAGCAGATCATACACGTATACACACTGGAGAAAAACCTTACCAGTGTGAAATTTGTGACAAAGCTTTTTCTACTAGCAGTCATTTATCAGACCATATACGTATTCACACTGGAGAAAAACCATACCAGTGTGAAATTTGTGGTGAAGCATTTTCTAGGAACAGAAATTTATTACGTCATAAACCTATTCACACAGAAAATTCGTGAAAATGTCTCTTAAAAAGAAATAAAATTAAATGAACTTGCAAGAAAATCTATCTTTGAGTTTTATGAGATTTTTCTCAAAATTGTTTCTTGGTGGTTTTCTTTTTCTTTTTTTCTATTTTTTTCATAAATACAATTGAAAAAGAGAACCCTAACATGTTGGTATGATACACCTGCTAAGTGAAATCTTATCAAAGTAATGTTTGTAGGTAAATCACAGCATGGTTCTTCATCTTACCATCTAGCTTAAAGCATTGTACTCATGTTTTGTCAACATATAATGTTTCTAGTTTATCATGCTGTCCTCTCTATTATACACAATCAGGTGACAACAATGGTACTTATAATATCGTATTCAGTAACAATTCTTGAGTATATTTCTTAATAAAGTTGTTAATTATTTTCTGGAGTAAATGTTACATTTCCAAATACTTCTAGCATATTGTAAATATTTACATCTTATAGTTGGTGGATAAATCTGAAATGAAATATTAATTTCTGAGAGTTATGAAGTTGACTATTTGCTGGATAATATTAGTTGTTGAATCCAACAATATACTTGTTGGCTGTAAGGGAAATTAAACATTAAGGCAATATGTGTATGTCCAAGCATTATAATATCTCTATTTTGATGTGATGTAAAGGTGCAATGAAATATAGAAACCAGTATTTTCCAATTTTTTAAAACCCTAAAGGTTAGTTGTCTTCCTTCTTTGGTTAAAATTATTTATTACATTTACATCACTGTATAGTTTGTCTAATACAAACCATGCTAACATATCAATGGAGTCTCTATAGGATGACTTGACATGTTAGAAATAGCAGCCAAATCTCCTCAAATTACACCCTGTTGTCTTAATCCAGCCATATCCGGCCCAAATATTCTACCTGTTTTATAATAAAACTGACCAGGTCCAACCTCTCATATCTACCCTACAATGCCATTCTAAAAATATACAAAACAAACTATTGAAATCTTGAAGCTACAAGATAATGCATGATTAATTCAAACCAATGTGAATAAATAAGTAATACATTTGACAAAGAAATTTGAATGCTAAAGGGTTAAAAAGGGAAGGGCACACGGGATAACAGTTTTAGATACACAATGCCTGAGAAAAGGGTGGTGTGTTTTGCCTGAAACATTTGATTGTAAGTTTGCTCAGTCAAAGCTGGTGTGGAACTAAACAACTATCTAATGTCCTGCTATGGTAAAATAATGCCTACACTAATATGTACAAATATTTTGAGGTTCTAGAAAGAGTTGGTGTGAATGGCTGTTGTGTTGTGAGTGCACCTTAGACCTGGAGATTTGTGTAAATATAAACTTCTGCAAACCAATCAGAAAGTCAAGTAACTGCTTTTCAATCAGCTAATGCATAGATTTAGATTAACTTTGAATTGAGAAGTTACAATTCAGATGGTTATAAGCAAAACATATATTCTTGGTTATATGCAATTCATAGATGAGTACTTAATATAATAAAATCAAGTGGAAATTACTACAGTAAGATTAACAGCATCATCATCAATTAACATGCATCTTCCATGCTGGCATGGGTTGAACAGTTTGACAGGGTCTGATGAATCAGAGGACTACATCATGCATCGATTTCTACTTTGACATGGGTTCTATGGCTTGATGCCTTTCCTAACACCAACCACTTTACAGAGTGTATTGAGTGCTTTTTTCGTGTCTCCAGCACTAGTGATGGTCACTTAAAGTGGTTCCCCACCCCCTATAACCGAGGGAGAGTGGGCAATGATCCTGGATGGAGAGCTGGTAAGAGAGAAGGATGGGACAATATGGCAGGGGAAAGTATTAGTGACTGGATTAAGAAAAAGGGAGTGGAAGCCTTTCATATAACCTGCCTGAAACTACCTCTGATTTTGTGATACAAAATCCCTTAGTTTAAAATGTTCATATTTGAATTAAAACAATCCATCATCATTTTGTAAACATTTTACCTGCAACAAAACACCCTGATTTGAAATTTTGATTATACTACACTCTGCCTAAGGTTATTTTCTTGGTTCACAATATATCAAAAACATCATAGTTTTTAATTTGGTTTCTACAGTCATATCCTATACATACCTTTTGTGCCAAATCCTTCATTACAATCAGAGACATATATATATATATATATGTTCATTTACAGATGTATACACCACATTTGTATATATATATATATAAAAGCACCCAGCACGCACTGTAATGTGGTTAGCGTTAGGAAGGTCATTCAGCTGTAGAAACAAAGCCAAATCAGACTTGAACATGGTGCAGCCCCCC
>JAOPUL010005855.1:14236312-14251989 GCA_027564515.1 Octopus rubescens | reverse complement strand
ACGTGTTGGAGATGATTCTCTGAAAGTGTCACATGTTAAAACACCTGAAAGTCAGTCATAGACAGGTGAGACAATTCACGCCAAGTCCCATTCAGGAGCCATAAACATTGATGTTTCGTCATTTTTGTGATTTATCAACATCACCTACCTAAACCGAACCTGAAGCAAATTAAATTGCCTGTCCATGATTATATGTAAAATGGTGTGAGAACCATCTGCTGATATGCCCAAATGATGCATACATAGAAATAAATTTATTCGGGCATATCCGCAGAAGGTTTTTGCACCATTTTACGTATAGTCATGGATGGGCTATTCAATTTGCCTCAGGTTTGGTTCAGGTACATGATGTTGATAAGTCACAAAAATGATGAAACATCAATGTCCATTGCTCCTGAATGGGACTTGTTGTGAGTTGTCTCGCCTTTCTATGACAGACTTTCAGACATATCGAATTGCAGCCAACCGACAAACTAGCAAAGAACATACATTGTGTATGTGTGTTTGATATTATTTATACACTCAAGCTGCTTCTAATTCATATTTGAATATATATATATATATATATATATTGAAGTGCCAATCTCTAATTACAGAGGGAACATGTGGAAGGGGGAGATCTAAGAAGACATGGGAAGAAGTGGTGAGAAAAGACCTTTAGACTTTGGGCTTCACAGAAGAGATGACAAGGGATGGAGACTTCTGGCAGTTTGCTGCACTTGAGAAGACACATCAAGTTAAGTAAAATTTTGGCTGTCCCTACATACAGGCATTTCCTCTATGTTACTCTCTCAGCTGAGAGGTCCTAGTCTTGTGGGCTCATGGGTGCTGGTGCTACATAAAGGCACCCATACCAGTACCACATAAAAGCACCTGTGCTGGTGCTATGTAAAAGCATCTGTGTGGGTGCCATGTAAAAACACCCGTGCTGTAAAAGCACCCAGTACACTCTGTAAACTGATTGGCATTGGGAAGGGCATCCAGCCATAGAAACCATGCCAAAATAGACAACTAGTGCTTTGTGCAGCCCTCTGGCTTGCCAGCATCTGTCAAGCCATCCAACCCATGCCAACATGAGGAACAGACATCAAATGATGATGATGATGATATATATGAAGGCGTGTGGCTGACTGGTTAGAGAATTGGATTCGCAATCGTGAGGTTGTTGTGAGTTCAATTCCCAGGCCGAGTGATGCGTTTATGTCCTTGAGCAAGACAATTTATTTTACGTTGCTCCTTCTACCTGGAGTTGCGACCAATAGATAATATTAGAAATTGGAAAGACCAATAAAAACATTGTTTCCTCAGTCTAATTTGACGAAAGTCGAACAAATAACACACACACACTGCCCGTTGCCACAGCCTTGTCAGTTAACATCCAAAAAATCATAACAATTTCACACCATATATATATATATAAAATTAATTTTACTCCCCTTTGCAAATACACGGGTGCATGGGACGCATCAACAACCAGCTGGAAAGGGTGCTTTCCTGGGGTTGAAATTGCAGTATGTTCATTCTGTCGAGTTAAACTTGGCCTCAAAACTAATTTTCTGTATCCATACTGCTGTTATCTGTAATAGATAATTTTTCATATATATATATATGACAGGTTTCCACAGTTCCCATCTTCCAAATTCACTCACAAAGCATTGGTCAGTCTGGAGCTATTAGTAGAAGATGCAGTGCGACTGAACCCAGAACCATGTGGTTGAGAGGCAAACTTTTTACCACACAGCCATGCCTATGCATATTATATAAATAAAGGATATATATATATAATCTTATTTAGAGGAGAAAGAACTCATTTCCATCTACAAAATCCACTCACATGGCATTTGTCCACCCAAGGTTATAATAGAAGACACTTGCCCAAGGTGCCACGCATGGGACTGAACCTGGAACCATCTGATTGGGAAGCAAAGTTTTTACCACACAATCACACCTTTGCAAAGCTCTGTCTTGCAATCTACTTGGATCTCCTCTATCATCATCATCCTTTAACGTTCGTTTTTCCATGCTAGCATGGGTTGGACGGTTTGACCAGAGCTGGTGAGCTGTGGGGCTGCACCAGGTTCCAGTCTGATTTGGCTTGGTTTCTATGGCTGGTTGCCCTTCCTAATGCCAACCACCTTACAGTGTGTACTGGGTGCTTTTAATGTGGCACCAGCACCGGACTCTTGGCGCTAGTGCTTTATATGGCACCGCCACGATTGCTTGAAATGTTGTCCTCCACTATCTCTAATGCTCCTATAATTACTGGTATGATAGTTACCTTCATTTTCTAGATCCTAATGATTTCATTCTGCAACTCATTATAATTTATTAAATTATTGCTGTCCTTGAGTGAATTTATTTAAAAGGTGGGTAAAAGTTTCAAAAATGGCAAGAGTGGATGGTACCACTCTAAGTGTAGACCTGTGAGTCGGAGGGAAAGAATTGGAGAGTGCACTTGCCTCTGGTGTTCAGGGAGATCTTGGATGGTGGGGTTCCTCAATTATCCCTAGAGGTCCTCTTGTATCAGTAGGACCACATCACTATCATCCCTTTTTTTCTTTTAGCTATTGTATACTATGTATACACCCTTTCTTTGTTTTTTTTTTTATCATTTCATTATATGTAAACCCCCACACTTTATGTCTGTCTTTGTATTGTCCCCCTTATCCGTTGCCCTGGTGGCAAATAAAAGAAATCATTATTATTATTACTATTATCATTAAAGGCGGCGAGCTGGTAGAATCGTTAGCACGCTGGGAAAAATGCTTAGCGGCATTTCTTCTGACTTTACGTTCTGAGTTCAAATGCCGCCGGGGTCGACTTTGCCTTTCATCCTACTGAGGTCGATAAAGTGAGTACCAGTTACGAACTGGGGTCGATAAAATCGACTATACCCCTCTCCCCAAAATTTCAGGCCTTCGTGCCCAGTATAGAAAGGATTATTAATGAAACCAGATATTTAATGCACATCTGTCCAACTGTTTAAAATCAGCAAAATTCTCCTCAACCTGTTTTTAGTATACAATTAGAGACATAGGCTTAAGTCTGTTATAAGCCTTAGGACCCTATGATTCTTCAAGATTTACCCAGTTTCCATGGAATACAAGTGATTCGGGTTACAACACTCATCCTCTGAATGGGGTGCTGGTCCATTGTAGGGTTAACTTCCCAGCTATTGCTGGAATTCATGTACAATTGAATGGACTTGAGTAACGTGAAATGAAGTGTTTTGCTCAAGACACAGTGTACCACTTGGTCTAGGAATTGAAACCTTGGACTGGTGATCTTAACCAAGCCATAAACTCACAAATTAGAGAAAAAAAGTTTTAGGAAATAAAAGCAATACAGACAGGAATTCAGATACAAACTTAACAAAGAAAACATAGTTTAAAATATTAATAAATCAGAATTTAACAACTTGAAATGAAAATAGTATCTGACAGAAGCTAAAATTCAAATTGGAATTCATTGTTTCAAATTTTTTTTTATGAACTTAAATTTTTCTACTTAAAATTCAAATTTAAATTTCAAAAAGATAAGTTTTTGCTTCCTCTTAACAAACTCATATTTCTTTTATAAGAACACTTTAACTTTGTTAATTTTACAATTTCAAACTACACACTGAAACTTATAATAATAATAAAGTGACCCTATACGTGATCATCAGAATTGCTAGAAACAGCAGCATAAACTCCCTCAAATCATACCCTACTGTTTTTTTAAAAGGAAGGACACATTAGATAATGTAGTCCTATATACACCATGCTAGAAAAAATGGGATAGGATGGTCACGGGTGAAATTTCTTTGGCTATATGTCTGATCGATCAGAGCTGACATGATATTGAAAAACAACAGAATTAGATCACGCCATAGAGGGATCCTCTAAGGGGTCGTTCAACAATGCTTGTTCCCTTTCCCTCAAGTCTCATCTTACTGTCTTAGAAAATAGATACATTGGATAAATAGCGGAGTTTGGAATAACTATCACTATATCGTGGGGAAGGGAAAGGGAACGAAATTGGGGTGGGGATGATGTAAAAAATTGAAATTAATGCAAAACTTCTTCTAAGAATCGTAATTCACGTTATAATAACATACAGAAATACTAAAAGGTGAAAGGCGCCCCTCCCCCCCCCCAGCCAATTTCGTACCCTTTTACTTCCTCGTGGGGTTGTGATAGTTATTTCAAAACTCCGTCGGCTAGCGTAGTTCAGGGTACAGTGTGCTTGAAATGAAATGACCACGACTGAAATGCCTTTTATTAAAGATCTTAATCACGGCCGAATAAACTACCTGCATCAATTGTTAGCTGTCGAGACACTACATCCTTCAAAACTTCCGTGCTTCCTGAAATTCGCAGACAGTACACCTGATGCCTCCCACCCCCATTTTTTTTTTCTTTTTCTGTAGACTTATTCACTGTTCACTTTCTGTGCATATTCTATGTACTGTTCATGCAGTTTTCGTTTCTTCTTCTGATGAATTGTAGTGTATCTGAGCACTGTATACAACGAGTTCATTAATTGCCTTTCATCATAGATGTGTTAAATGAGAGGCAACCTAGGGCTAAACATCCATTCAGAAATCACTAACTCTCGCTAGTAGCAGCAGACAAACGAGAATTTGTTTCACGAATGAACGAGATTATGCAAATTAGATGTCAGCACATTTTTCTAATTTTCATTGTTCTCCGAAACATTTCTCTTTCCAGTGGAAGAACTTTCGTCATCGCTTAGTCTTTCTCACATCTCATTTCTCCCCAATATAATCCCAAATGACCAGAAACTAAATGCAGCACAGGTAGGTGATACCGTTCAAAATGCACCTTTTTTGTTATTTTGACTGTGACCGACGATTGATGAGAAGATGAAACAAAAACCTGAACCTGTGATTTTTTTTTTTACCTCATCTTTTGTTGCTTTGCTTTGAGTAATTGATTTCTAATGCTGGAAACAAGAACATATTTTAGGAGTAAAAAAAGGATGAATATACTCGGTTATATCAAACCCATAGGTTCTTTATTTTATCGATCCCGAAAGGGTGAAAGACAAAGTCTACATTGGCGGGATTTGAACTCCGAACGTAAATAATACACTAATAATAAACGTTATATTTTTAAGTTCAAATTTCACCGAAGTGATCGACTCGGATTTTTATCTGTTTGGAATCGATTTAAAAATAAAGAATCGGTAAAATATTAAGGTGTGATATTACCGGCTACATCCCTTGTATTTGTGTTTGTATTAAAAATTACTATAAATATTAAGTAGAAGGTAATGGATAAAATGCCTCCAGTTATTTAGTTTCGGCTCTTTATGTTCCGAGTTCAAATCCTGCCAGGGTCAATTTTGCTTTTCATTCTACCTAGGGTTAGTTCCTATCAAGTTTTGTGGTTAGTTTAATTTACTATATTTTTCTCCCACCACAAAATGTGTGACCTTGTTTTTGCGTTATGTTAGAAATTAATTCATTTTCATGTACGGTGCCCCAGCATGGACGCCATCAAATGACTGAAAGAGGTAGGAGTCATTATTATTAGTATTGTATTTTAACGACTTTATATCAATATAGACTATTTCTCAGTTTATTTTACTTAATTCCCAACACCTTCATTACATTTTGTACCACAGTCAGTCTTTTTGTTGTTTCACTGCCATTAAGTCTGTTAAGCAAGGATCGTTTCAAACATTCAGTTCCTCCACGCTATCGCCAGCCTGCTAGAAATAGCAGCAAACTCTCTCTCGAATTATACCGTACCGTCTTAAGTGACTAATAAATGAGACAATGTAGTATCTAAAACACACACACACACAAAAAGGGTAGTCGCGATGGGACGTATTTGATTATAGGCTTGCTCGATCGAGACTGACCTGAGACTTAAACATCTAACAGTACTTATGGACTAGCTTCTTTGATATGTACGTAATAGATTCAAAGAAAATTAGTTATGATTTGTGTCAGTAAAATCAGGTAAATTTCGTCAAGTTCGTGGGTTTCACGCAAAGACAAGTTCTGAGGTTTCTAAGAGGTTTCTTCGAAGATATAAAATTTTGGATAAGCAAGCTTGAAATCGATAGAGAGGGTTAAAATACGTTTTACTGTCTTATAACGTATTTTAATAACCTTTCTTGCACAATATTGTATGTACAAAAACAATTTTATCAAACTGTAAGCGTGTGTGTAAATCTACATGCGTTGTGTAAGCACATATGTATGTATGTGTGTGTAAACGTATGTAAGCATTTGTATCTAAACATGTTTACACACATGCATGAATACATATGGCAGACTTGTCGGAGATGTACGTTTTGAAAAATTAACCATGCCGACCTTCACCACCGGTACAAAACAAATGACTGGGAGAAGCGTCTTAACCGATAAGCATTGTTTACACATGGAAGCTACTTATCAGCCTACATGCAATATATATAATTATAAATTCTACTATAAAACAATTAAGTCAGTTTAATTAATCTTAGCGAAAATGTTAAGCAATATCATATTGTGTGTTGGCTGAAATGCTTGCATTCTCTGTGTCAAAGGTGATGGTTGGTTTTTGAAAACGTACATCTCTGGTGATTTGTTGATATATGTATAAATATTCTGGTATCATTAGCTTGATCAACTACTTTTAAGAAAGAACCGAAGCTTGTTAACACTTTCATTACCATATTTCTGTTAAAAATACACTACTTTTGTTTCAATCATTTTTATCCTTTAACGTCTGTTTTCCATGCTGGCATGAGTTGGACGGTTTGACCGGAGCTAGCAAGGGAGGGGGGGACTGCATTAGGTTCCAGTCTGTTTTTGGCTTGGTTTCTTTGGCTGGATGTCCTTCCTAACGCTACCCCAATCAATTTTTTTAACTAATAAAAAATTTAGGGAAAATAACTCTGTCATTACTGAGCTGGTGTTTGGGACAGAAAACTAATCTTTTACTTGTTTCAGTTATTGGACTGCGACCATGCTGGGGTACCACTTTGAAGGGTTTCAGTTGAATGAATCAACCCCAGGACTTATTTCTTTAAGCCTGCTACTTACTCTATCAGTCTCTTCTGTTGAATCACTAAACATTACGGGGATGTAAACAAAACCAACTCCAGTTGTCAAACGGTAATGGAGGACAGACACACACACACGACAGGCATTTTTCAGTTTCCATCGACCAAATCTACTCACAAGGCTAATATGGAATTTTAATGGAAAATTTTAGTGTAGATGAATTTAAAACAGTAAGTTTGTATCATAGAACTAGGGGTGGTCTCAGGTGGGTTAGTATCAAAAGGGTTAAGTGTCTAGCATGTTTAAGAGCAGAGAAAGAAAGAAGTTCTATGATAAGGTAAACTATTGGCAATCAATTCCAACTCCAATTACATTTGAGATCCTAGTATGGCAATCACTTCTCTGAGGTGTTTATTTTCAACCAATTTTCTTTTATTTGGTGCATTTAAATTAATGTTGGTGTTTATTGTTTGGTCACAGATCAAGTGGAACTTATGAGCAAAAGCCTTCAAGTCCTCACCATGCTGATGTCACCCCCCCCCCCCTCCAAGTACTTATGACTATATTTTCCAATGTATTCCTCTTTTCTGAAACTAAATATTTTTTGTTTTAGTCCCAGATCTATTTTTATCAAGCTAACCAGCGATAAAAGGCATTGTAACCATGTCAGCTATTTTTAGACCTAATCCATGCAGAACTATCTTATTCAGTTAAATGAAAATTGGAACTATATTGAAAGAATTTTATTTGTACCATAATATTTGTAACAAATTTTGGCACAAGGATAGCAGTTGACTGTGGCTGGATTTAAACTTAGAACATAGACAGAACAAATACCTAAAGGTATTTTTTGCAATGCTCTAACAATTCTGCCAATCCATAATAATGGTTTCTCATTTAGGCACAAGGCCAGCCATTTTGGGGGAGGGGTTTAGTCGATTACACCAACCCCAGTTTTAAACTGGTACTTATTTTATTGACCCCAGAAGGATGAAAGGCAAAGTTGACCCCGGCGGAATTTGAACTCAGAACGCAGAGACGGACTAAATGTCGCTAAGCATTTTGCCCGGCGTGCTAACGATTCTGCCAGCTCGCCGCCTTCTGCCAATCCATAATAACGACCACAGTGGTCACTGAAAGAAGGCAATAATGTTACAAGTGACACATTGTTAAAAAACACCCATGCTGGTGACCCGTTAAAGGCACCCGGTACACTCTCTGGAGTGGTTGGTGTTAGGAAGGGCATCAAACTGTAGAAACCAAGTCAAAACGGACTGGGGTCTGGTGCAGCTCCCTTACTTACCAGTCTCCAGTCAAACTGTCTAACTCGTGCCAGCATGGAAAATGAACGCTAAATGATGATGATAACAGCAATAAAGGAATACAGTGAAATGTCAATATAACAGTTAAAGAATAGGAGTAAAATAGTTCAGTATTCAAATGTTAAAAGGAAATATTCCTCTACCAGTGTCACCTGCTTGGTTTAAGATAGTAGGGTGTGATTTGGCTGCTATTTCTAGCAGTCGAGCCACCACTTAGAAGCTCTCTTTTCTTGTTGTTTAGTCTCAGCTCAACCCTGATCATGTAGATTAATGATGAAAGGCATTCCAACCATGATCACTCCATTTTATTTTTCTAGAACTACATTATACACTTTCCTGCTAGAAATAACCAAATCTCACTTATGACATTTTGACAAAGGAAGGCTTTATTCGAAAATGAAGTCAGATGTCTGTGGAAACAAAAAGATGGGCTGGTTTAGTCTGGAATGCCTTCAATAATTTATCTGCTCAAACAAGGCTGATCAGGGTACCTTTAGCTGAGTTCATTCTGTTTCAAACATTCAGGCCAAACTCTTGGTTTACTCTCTGCTCAAGTTTTCTCTGCAGATGCTTAGCATCAATCACTGGGTTGGGAGATCCTATAAAGGTCATGGGCATTGCCCTTCCCCTCTAACCAACGTAGTAAAAAAAAATGCTGTGTGTAGAACATACTTCCAGAATACTATGTACACTATACACACCTGATATTGTGTAAAGTACATACAAATATTGTGATTTATATGACTTCCATGAAGGCATTTGGCTTAGTGGTAAGGGTATTCGACGCATGATCATAAAGTCGTGAGTTCGATTCCTGGCTGCACGTTGTGTCCTTCAGCAAGACACTTTATTTCACGTTTCTCCAGTCCACTCAGCTGGCAAAAATGAGTTGTACCTGTGTCACGCTGAATCTCCCCGAGAACTACATTAAGGGTACATGTGTCTGTGGAGTGCTCAGCCACTCGCACGTTAATTTCACGAGCAGGCAATTCCGTTGGTCGGATCAACAGGAACACTCATCATTGTAACCGACGGAGTGCCTCTATAATATCAATTCCACATATTTAAGCGCTTTTATGTAAACAAAATACTCCAGCTGTGTCCATGCCATTCTGTTTTTCAGACTATACTATCTGATGTAAAACAAATGTTGGGTATACACCATGTGAGTGTGTTCTGTTAATGGTGATGGTAGACTTAGGTTTTCATGATGATATTCTTGAATGAATTCTTTTATAAGTTTAATAGTTATCTTTGTGTTAATATTGGTTTTGTTGTATTTTAGGAAATGTCTGCACTTTGGAAAGTGGTTATTGAATTGGAGATCCTTTGAGAGAAATAGGAAATTTGCATAGGAGAATACTGACAGACATCACACCATTCTGAATATTTAAGTTGTTTACTGCAGCAACACAACTTGATGGAAGACAATACAGAAAAGGCAGACTACCAGTGTGAAATTTGTGGTAAGCAGTTTTCAAGCAATTCACTGCTTAACATGCATAAACGGACTCATACTGGAGAGAAGCCACATAATTGCGACATATGTAAAAAAACATTTGCCAGAAAACACCAGTTAGCTAGCCATATAATGGTTCATACTGGAGAGAAACCATTCAGCTGTGATGTTTGTAGTAAAACATTCACAAGTAAAATGTACATGACTCAACATAAAATAATCCATACTAAAGAGAAACCACATCATTGTGACATTTGCAATAAAACATTCTCCAGGAAACATCAGTTAGCTAGCCATTTAATGGTTCATACTGGAGAAAAACCATTCAGCTGTGATGTTTGTGGTAAAACATTTGCAAGTAAAGTTTACATGACTCAGCATAAAATAGTTCATAGTGAGGAAAAACCACATCGCTGTGATGAGTGTGGGAAAGCATTTTCTAGAAAACCTCAGTTAACTAGTCACAAACTGGTTCACACTGGAGAGAAACCCTACAACTGTGACATTTGTGGTAGAGCATTCTCAAGTAGAGGAAACATAGCACATCATAAAGTAATTCACACGGGAGAGCGACCACACAAATGTGACATTTGTGGTAAAACATTTCCACACAAAGGTAATGCAATTAAACATAAAATGATTCACATTGGAGAGAAAACATTACAATGTAAACTTTGTAGTGAGACTTTCACAAATTGTGAGGAACTTAAGAAACACAAGCAGTCTCATGCTGGAGAAAAACGACATAACTGTGACATTTGTGGTAAAGCTTTCTCCAGAAAATCCCACATAACCCGACATAGAATGATTCATACTGGAGAGAGACCACACCACTGTGATATTTGTGGTAGAAGGTTTGCTGATAATGATGACTTAAAGAGACACATAATGGTTCATACAGGACAGAAGCCATATCAGTGTGAAATGTGTGGTAAAGCATTTGCAAATAATGGTGACCTGAAGAGGCATAGATTAATTCATACAGGTGAGAAACCTTACCGCTGTGATATTTGTGGTAAAACATTTTCTAGAAAATCCTATGTAACTACACATCAAACAATTCACACAGGAGAACGACCATTTAGTTGTGAAATCTGTGGTAAAACTTTCTTGGTTAATAGTAACTTAAAGAAGCATATGACAATTCATGCAGCAGAAACCTATCAATGTGATTATTCATTTGATAATGAGTTCAAGATCCCTGATGTCCTTCAAACAGGAGAATGATATAATGATCGTAAAAGTTGTGCTAATACATTGTTGCAAAATGATAATGTAAAGCAGTACAAAAGGGTTCTTTTTCACATGAAAGAAGCTATCAATCAGTCAAGATCTATAGTCTAGAGAGGCCACAGGTTCACAGCAAGAAACACTACCACCTCCACACCATCTTTCCAACCTTATATTTTCCATCATTTTTCTCTTTGTCCATTCCTTCAGGTTGCTCAACCTTCTTTTTGGTTTTTTGTAGCCCTTTTAGTGGTGGGGTTTGTCCATCTGTGACCATATTTGTTTGAAGTATGAAGCCATGGTGCCATATTACAAGGCCACATCATTTTATTTTCACCTTCAATGTAGACCTAGCAAGGTATAACTATTGCAGCCCTTAAACACTACTTGAGTTAGACTGTGTTGCTGTGGGTGGATGAGTCTTCTGCAGCGTCGTGTATCACCAGTCAGTACATTTCTTTGTCATCTCCTCCGTGAAATACAGCATCTTCAAGTCAGCCTTTCACCACTTCATTCCATATCTTCCATGGGTTCCACTATCTTGAAGTGCTCAGCATGATCATCACATACCTATGTCAACATAACCTTTTCTTTTGAACACAGCACCCGATTCTTCTTATACCCAATTTTTCTCTCAGTTCATTTATACCCTGGCATTCATGCATTCAATGGAGCATGCTTGCTTCTTTTATTTGTAGCCTTTGCAAGTCTTCTGCATTCAAGGTCCGCATCTTACTATCATGCAGCATAATAGTTCTAACACATACTTTATGCTTCACTTTGAGGGAGAAAGACCTTCATTACCAACAGATGTAGTAAATGTCTGAATTTTTTCCACCCTGTTCTTACCCTGGCTACTGTATTTCTGAACAATCAACTCCCTAGGTAACAGAAGTTATTGACTACTTCCAGTGATCCAACCAAGTATTTAAGAAAGTCTATTTCCAGTGTGTTCAGTGTATATTGCTCCAGTACATCAAAAACATATGAAGCATGCCTTTACTGTAAGTCTACTTGTGATCACACTACATCTCTTGCATGTCCATAGCTTAGACTGGATACAGTATTTGGAGTGTATACCTAACTCCTTTTCTGCAAATTGAACATAGTTATTTCCCTGATGGTACCAGGGTCCTGTCTTTCCTTAGGGAGGAATTTGAAACTAAATTTTGTGAAAAATTTAAATAACTAAAGATAAACTGGAACCTGATAAAAGTGTGTCTCACTGCTGTAAAGTTTAGAGTAAAATCTTCTTTTGTGTAGGTATATTTTAAACAGTTGCTGGTATGGAAAAGTGTGAGTGATGATTCTTTGAGCTAGAGTAGCAACAAGGAATTGAACTGAGTTTGAAAATGGTCTCGTAAGAAGTTCTCATGTAACAACACTCTTTAGTTAGAGTCTACATTATGCATGCTTGCACATAAGGGGACAAATCTCCTCCTGTGCTTTTGATCTCTTGCGTGTTCTGTTTTCTCCGTATCTGTTGACATGCTTTCATGTTCTATGTTGCTCATAGTCTTCACTGTCATCTTCCTCCTGATGATGTCCATCTTCTAGTTGTGTTATGATTAACATGTTGAATTAGCAATAAGTTGAGAAGAAAGTATTATCTTCAACAATATCTATTAATAACACTGAACACTTTTCTATGCATAAAGTACGATTTGTATTTTCATATGTTAAGTGTGTGAATTAAGAAATAATGAAAATTCCAAAAGATGAGAGTTGAGATTTCTTATTAACAAGCGGCCACATCAAGAGTCCAGTGCCAGTGCCATGTAAAAAACACTTGTGATGATACTACGTAAAAAGCACCACTAGTGCCGAGAGTCCGGTGCCTGTAGCTCTTTAAAGCACACACTGTAAAGTGGTTGGCATTAGAAAGGGCATCCAACTGTAGAAACTAAGCCAAATTAGACTGGAACCTGGTGCAGCCCCCCCCCCCTCCCCGGTTTGCCAGTTCCTGTCAAACCGTCCAACTCATGCCAGCATGGAAAATGGACATTAAAGGATGATGATGATGATAACCTTTGGACTCAATGAGATTAATCTCTACTCAGAGCTGAACTCTGGAGTTTTTATAAGTTCACTAAAAGGTTCTAGGACATTCCATAAGACTCCTATGCATTAAAATTATACTTTTGTTTTTGTCTGCCAATGCCTATTAAAAACTCACATCAAAGATAATTATAACAGAGTTCAGAGATATGGCCAAAATTAACTTTGGTCAATATTACCAAACATAATAATATTAATTGCTAGTGGCAATTATTTCTAGTCAACATTACCAAATATAGTAATATTATTTATCAGCAGTTTTGACTTTCAAACTTAAACATTCCAGGTTCAAATTTGAGGAAGAATATCTGTTACAGTTGAAATGCTATCTGTATACAGATAATCTGGCTACTGCAGGACACGACAAGCCATTCAGATTCTTGGTTCTGATATTGTTTTGAAGTCTTCACAATGATGTTCTTCTGAAGAATCCTTTACTGATATGATTGTAGTACAAAGTTCTTGGGATTTCCCTTAAAACCATTAGACAAAGACATTCGTTGTTTTACATCCACTTTCCATACTGGCATGGGTAGGACTGTTTGTTATGGTCCAAATCAGTTCTTACTGCTCTCTTGGACAGGTTTGAGGACCATATCTCATGCTTGTTTTAGTTTCTATGGCTAGATGCCCTTCCTATCACCAACTACTTGACGGAGTATACTGGGTGCATTTTATACTGGCACCAGCATGAGAGGGGTATCGTCTCCTTACCAAAGCTAGAGACCTCACCATGCTGTCTTCAATTGTTTGTTTACCAATGGTTATTGGGTGCATTTTATCATGGTAACATCATTAGTGGATGGTAGGGTGGGGTGCCTTGTACCCCTTCATTCTCCTTGACATGCTGCCCACCAGTTTTAAATATTTTTCTCAGACTATATAGATTTAAATGTCTTACATTTACCTTTCCCCTGCTATTCCGACTGATCTTTCTATAGCTGTTTGTAAACACTATTCTATCTCCATAGAAGTGATCAATGGCTTGCATTAGTTTGTCCGTTTATGTTATAGAAGTTTTCTATCTCAGTCTCTATTGAAATAACTATTGTTTCAGTAATATATGGGTGCAGCTGGCCTTCATAGATATTTTCCGTATTCACAAACAGACTTTCTCTTGGTCGTTGTCTTTTTACAATCCTCATAGCTTTCAGTTAGCATTCATACTAATGACGAACCTGCCTGTGAGGAATGGCGTGTGGTTCAGATCTTAAAGCCAAGAAGAACAAAGTTATGAAACCACCTGTCTGGCTGTTGGCTCTGTCTGGGGTTGAATCATTTTATTTGCATCACAGAAATCTAGAAACTGTGTTCCCTCTTCATTTCTTTTGTTCTTTACTGCAGAAGATATTACTGTTTCCTCTTATGACCAATTAATTTCCTTTGCTATAATTATATCATCATCATCATCATCATCATTTAACGTCTGTTTTTCCATGCAAGCATGGGTTAGACGGTTTGACTGGAAACTGGCAAGCTGGGGAGCTGCACCAGACCCAGTCTATTTTTGGCTTGGTTTCTACAGCTGGATGCCCTTCTTAACACCAACCACTCCAGAGAGTGTACCACTGGCACATCCATACATACATATATATATATATATATATATATATATACACGATGGACTTCTTTAAGTTTCCGTCTACCAAATCCACTCGCAAGGCTTTGGTCAGCCCGAGGCTATAGTAGAAGACACTTGCCCAAGGTGCTATGCAGTGGGACTGAACCCGGGACCATGGGGTTGGGAAGCAAGCTTCTTACCACACAGCCACGCCTGCGCCTATTAATTTGCAGATGAATTTTACAAGTAGGAATTCAAAACTCAAAAAGGATCCAGCCTTCGTGGAAGCAGCATGTGTCTGGTTGGATGAGTTTTATAGGTTGTGTATGGAAGATTAAGAAGGCTTGAAGGGTGATATCCACCAACAAAGCAGTGAGTGTAATTAGATGTGACAACAAGCAGGGAGGATGTTACCAAATTTTGGCAGTAAACCAAAGCTGACAGATTATGGGTCAAAGAAAGTCCCTTCAGCGAATATTTCTAAAGTTGTGGTATAAAAAAAAGACAAGCTAATCATGACTGGAACATCCTGGTTCTGCTCTGTCAGGGTTAACTATTTTGCTAAGCAACCGCAACAGTTCCTAATAGCAGAAACAGCTGTAAGCTAATGAGTGTGATTGTGTAATTTCTGTTCTTTTGTCATTTACTTGAAAAATCGAAATGTGTCTGGGACAATTTTGCATCTCTCTCTCTCATGTATATTGTGTTTTGTAACATAGCATGTCTATAAGAGATTTTTATCTCATACATACATGTATGCATGCATGTTTTTTTATGTATGCATGCATGTATTTATGTATTTATTTATATATGCATACATGTTTTATGTATATATGCATGTATGTTTTTATGTATATATGCATGCATGTATGTATGTGTGTATGTGTATGTATGTATGCATGCATGTATTTATGTATATATGCATGTATGTATGTATGAATGCATGTATGTATGTATGTATGTATGAATGCATGCATGTATGTATGTATGTATGTATGTATGTATGTATGTATGTATGTATGTATGTATGTATGTATGTATGTA
>JAOPUL010005855.1:14191663-14205156 GCA_027564515.1 Octopus rubescens | reverse complement strand
GTATGTATGTATGTATGTATGTATGTATGTATGTATGTATGTATGTATGTATGTATGTATGTATGTATGTATTACACACACACACACACACACACACACACACAAAGACACATACATGTATCACTGCTACTATAACTATTCTGGGATTTCAATGGCCTGGAGCTAATAAAATCTAATTCTAGCAGAAACACATATTGACTAGTGGAGGCTTACGATAGAAATATTGCAGCTGCTATTGCAGCTATATGTATGCTGCTGCTGTTGCTGCTGCTGCTACTACCACTACTATTGTCACCACCACCACCACCACCACCACAACTACTATTCATACTACTATTAACACCACCATAGCTGCCACTATGACTACTACTACTACTACTAGTGCTGCTGCTACTACTACTACTACTACTACTACTACTACTGTCATCATAACTAACTTAAACCACCACCACCTGAGAGATAGATATTTACAGCAAGGAAATTATGATAGAAATTGATGCGTGTGTATGTGTGTGCCCCATGGTGGTAGTTTGTGTAGTGGTGTGTGTGTGTGTGTGTGTGTGTGTGTGTGTGTGTGTGTGTGTGTGTGCAAGCATGGATGTAGTGACGGTGATGTGTGTGTATATATATGTGGTTTTCATTTGTGTATGGTTGTGGAAGTAGAAGTAATGTGTGTCATGTATGTGCGATGGTATGAGTGTTCTGTGTGTGTGTGTGTAAGGTGGTAGTGGTGTGTGTGTGTGTGTGTGTGTGTGTTACAGTAGTGTGCAATGGTGGAGTGTTTGAGGTGGTGTTCAGCATGTAGTTGTTATTTTGCACCAGGACAGCCCTGATTGAGCCCACCTATCAAAACATTCCCACTGTGACCATCCCATTTTACTTGTGGGGAGGGCACCCACGTTTATTTTATCCATGTCCTTTGCTAATATGGTAGGGTGTGATTTGAGGAAGATTTGGCTGCTATTTCTAGTGAATCAAGCAGCCATGCACTGGCAGTGTGTAGTGGTAGTGTGTTGGTGTTGTGTGGCATGTAGAGATAGTGTATAGATTGTGGTGGTGGTGGTGGTGGCATGTGGAGTGGTGTGCAGTAGAGAAGTGCGGAGTGGTGTTTGGTGGCGTGTAGAGGGACGTGCGGTGGTGTCAACATGTGGAGTGGTGTGTAGCAGTGGTGGTGCAATGAGTGGTGTGTGGTGGTGGCATGTAAAATGGTGTGCGATGGTGGTGTGTGGAGTGATGTGTGGTGGTGGCATGTGGAGTGGCATGTAAAGTGATGTGTGGAATGGAGTGGTGGAATGGAGTGGTGGTATGGTGGCAGTGGTTGAGTGGTGTGTGGTGGTGTACAGTGGTGAAAGCATGTGAAGTTGTGGTGGTGGTGTTGTAGTGTAGTATATGGAGTTCAGTGGCAGAGTGATGTGTAGTAACAGTGTGGTATACAATGGTGGCGTGTGGTATATAGTAGTTGTGATTAGTGGTGTTAAATGGTGTGTTGCTGTGTAGTGTTTGTATTGTGTGTAGAGAGGTAAAATAGAGTGTGGTGAGTGTATTATTCATGGACAGCTTAAATAAAACTGGATTATTCCATGAGAGGATTAAAAAGATGAAGACATGAAAAGAAGATGGAGAAAAATGAGATAAAGCAATGAAGTGACAAATATGAAAATACAATACAGTTTTGGAAACAATGTGAGGGATGAGGTGGGAAGTTGTATTATTCAATTCAAGGTTTATTATATTAACCCTGATAATATGAATGAGTTCAACTATAGATCCATCATTTTGTACTACAAAGAAATCAGAGCTGATCTCTCCAAGTATGTGTGTGTGCGTGTGTGTGTGTGTGTGTGTGTGTGTGTGTGTAAATCAGCTTTATTTCCCATTGTCTTCACACATGTAAATGCTGATTGTAAACAAAAGATCCACTGTTCATACAGTGTCCTTTGTTTGCAATCTTCTGCAAAAGTATGTTTAGGCTGTTCACTGTTCAATAGATAGGGGATAATTATCATGCTAGGAAACAGGTCATGGTTAGCATTAGGAAGGGCATCTAACCACAGAAAACTCTGCCTCATTGCAGTTTTATCTGCTCCATGTAAGCATGAATAAGTGGACTTTAAAAAACAATGATGACAATGGTATATGTATATATATCATCATCATCATCATCATCATCATTATTATTTAGCATCTGTTTTCCATGCTGGCATGGGTTAGACGATTTGACTGAAAACTAGCATGCCGGGGAGCTGCACCAGACTCCAATCCATTTTGGCTTGGTTTCTATGGCTGGATGCCCTTCCTAATACCAACCACTTCAGAGAGTGTACCGGGTGCCTTTAATGTGTCAATGGGATGGGTGTTTCTAACGTGTCACCAGCACGGGAGTGTTTAACATGTCACCGACATGAGTGTTTCTAACCTGTCACCAGCACAGGAGTTTTTAACGTGTCACCGGCATGGGTGTTTTTAACGTGTCACCGGCACGGGTGTTTTTAACGTGTCACCGGCACAGGAGTTTTTAACGTGTCACCGGCACGGGAGTTTTTAATGTGTCACTGGCAATTTTAAATTTGGGTATAAACCAAGTAGTATGCATTTTAAACAATGATTTCCCCTGTACGCAACCAGCTACAGGCAAATAACAAAATGTATTATAATTGAACTAACCGAAACCAAATTTAATAAGCAACGAACATTTTGAAAAGTCACCTAACGATACACACCTGCACCGAATGATGCACCACAACCAGTTGTCCTGAATCTCACCCACAAGGGACTGATGTAAGATGGGTCGAAACAATCATTGTCATTAATAAAGTATCTTGTGAATTCCATTTTCTCTTTCTATCATTTGTTATATATATAACAAATGATAGAAAGACTTCCGCCAGCATGGGGCCTCATGTTTACGTTTATATTTACAAACGCATCGGAGTGCTCGACTAAATTTCAGGCAAGTCTTATTTATCCTTCTTTTCTGTCATCCTCTTTTATTTCTCACACTACGCATGGAAACCTGGATATTTACTACGAATCCATGAACGGACGGTCCATCTTCGTCTCCCTCCATCTGACATTCGACTAAACGGATACTGTGTTTATTAATTTTTAATAATCAGAACCGTAACCCATTTGAACTGTTGAGGAAATGTATGCCCCACAACTAGACTACAACTCCCTGTTCCTATTGATAATGATACAATCAACATCGAAGCTGGACATGTGATAAACGCCCGGCCTCAGCATTATTAATATTTACACTCCTACATTTTGGTCTCGCTGAAATCGAAACAATTGTCATTGATGAAATGAGTGCAACAAGTTGACTCCGGTATTTCTTGTTCCTCCATTTCTCTACCATATCATATACGGAACTGCCTACTCGTGAAATTAACGTGCGAGTGGCCGGGCCCTCGACAGGCAGATTCAGCGTGACACAGAATGTGGCAAGGATGTTTCTTTGAATTACATGTACAACTCAGGTTTGCCAGCTGAGTGAACTGAGCAAGGTAAAATAAAGTTTCTTCTACATATATGTTGTGCCTATTTATTTTATAAACGGGTACTTCTTCTAATGGGGCCGCTAATTTACGGGAAACAGACAGCCCAACATCGATGGTCAAGCTGTATACAGACATAGATAAATATACGTACACGCAAACACACATAAACCTACGCTTACATGCAAACACATATAAACCTATATTTGCGTTTGAGTATGTGCATTCGAATGTTTATGTGAACATGTTTATTACCATATTCACGGGTGGCAAATATCCGTAACAGCTATTTCAATCATTAAATAAAAAAACACAATGAAAAACCAAGTAATGATAATATTTGGTTTAGCGTTATATAGAACCAAACTTTTGTTCAGCATAAGTATCTCTGATGGAAGAGAACATGAAACTATCTTACATATATATATATATATATATATACACGGGTGTGTATAATTGTACATAGAAGAATATATTAATAAAAGGAATGCAGACATTATCTGGTTTTTGCGTTTTATTTACAATCTTATAATAATGTAATATAAGAGAATATAATATAAAGTAAAATGATTAGAACGTTAAATGTCCATTCTGATTGAACTAGTACTTTCATGCATTAATATATGCAATCTTCGGGTTCATGTAGTAGGTGTGACAGCCATGCTTTACAATCTGCAACTGTAGTGAGATAAAGAAATGTTTGCTTTAAATACATTTCGGGTAGGCTCCAAACTATTAGATTTTGCAAACTGTATTTTGACCAATTAGTGTGTAGCTTTACTCAATTACTTATGCTGATTGGTATTTGGTTTAGGCGTCACGGTTTGTTGAACATGTCAAATGACATGTATTTATATTATATATATATATATATAAGAGTAATATTACTGTCGATATGTTAGGATATCTGATAGCAAACTCTAACCACACAATCGATACAATAATTGTCTACATGCAAGGAGAAATAGCTGAGGGTTGAGGCATATTCATTTTGCCAACACTGTTGTATGTAATCCTTGATAAATATCTTATAAAATTAATCTTCCATCATTTGCTTGTGAATATTATTTTAACCATCATTGTGTAGAATATTTTGCCTCTTGTACCATAGCATTATGTATTTAGCTAATTATCTTAGATTTCGATTTCCTTGTGACAATTATCTCCGTTGGAACATAAATTTACGCCATTAAGAATATTGTTATGTATCCCCTTCCCGGAGGATTAGTCAATAATTATCCTCTAAAAATGCTGACAAACACAGCAGACATATTCCATCGACGGAAGTATTGTAGGGAATAATTGAAGTGAATGGATTTGGCGCCAAGTCTTCACTGGTTTCTAATTTATCTCGTCGATCCAAATAAATGCAAAATCTCTCTGGCTTTCCTGATTTTAACTGAAAACATAGAAGACAAAAATGAGGAATTAATATGTATTCTTCGTTATAATGATTTTGTCACCCTCTAATTTTCACTTGGCTTGTTTCGTTAATGAATAATTTGATAGTTTGAATAAGAATGGTAGAGGTGTGAAGATACATCAGTCTACTTCCTCTGGCATTATTGGTGTATTTAATAACGAATATTAGTTTTAAGTGATCAAATCCTACTGAGATAAACTTTAGTTGTTATAAATACCCATATCGTTTTCATACATTAATCAATCTGATCCTAATACGACAAATCTTAATTTACTATTGATATTTTTTTATATTACATAATTCAGAGGCGTGGCTGTGTGGTAAGAAGCTTGCTTCCTAACAACATGGTTCCGGGGTCAGTGTCACTGCGTGGCACCTTGGGCAATTGTCTTCTACTATAGCCTCGGTCCGACCAAAGCCTTGTGAGTGGATTTGGTAGACGGAAACTGAAAGAAACCCGCCGTATATATATGTATATATCTATGTGTGCGTGTCTTTGTGTCTGTGTTTGTCCCATACCACCGCTTGACAACCGGTGTTGCTGTGTTTCTGTCCCCGTTAGTTAGCGGTTCGGCCTTGCTCCCTAACCGATTCCCTGCTAATTTTATTTTCATTGTCATATATTGATGAATCCTAGAAGGACGGGGGAAACTAAAGGATGAATATGTGTCTGTAACATTTCTTTCTGTGATGGTGTTGGTATTAAAGTGAGGTCATTCCGATCTTGCAAATGTTTCTTATGCTACAGCTGCACTACTTTCTGCTACTTTCCTTGCACTTGTTCTTGTTCGTGTTTTTGCAGGTTAAGCCACAGTTTCATTAATCTAGTTGTCACTGTGGTATTTGGTAGTAATTGGGTTTTCTCCTAGAGTTCCTACAAGTGAAGAACCGGATTTTCTGCTCTCTATCGAAACACTAAGTAGAGCCAATCCTACATAGATTTGATCGTTTAATTTTGTTATATTCTCTGCCCCAATCAGTAACTGGTCATCTACCTTTAATCAACATTGATCAGTTTTAGGAAAACGAAAGAATTACTGCTTCTCAGTAATAACCGTAATACAATTTATACTGATTGCTGGCGTCACATTTGGAAGGTCGATAAAAAGTGCTGGAAATTTTCTTTGATGTCACCTTTGCGAGGATACTTCGTCAGCCGCGCTGCCATACCCCCTAAGAAGAGATTAGTTTGATTTCTTCCATGTATTCGTCTATTGCAGTAGACGTTTGTCAAGTCTCGACCAGCAAAATAAAATGTTTTCCCTATTTCGTACAGCAGACGATTCAAACCCGTCACAACATATTTATCATCTACTTTATCCTAGTTACTGTTATAAACTTCGAATAATGGATTGTAGCACATAACTGGTACACTGTTATAGCTTTATTTAAAGGTTAAAAGTAAAGTTTAACCTCAGTGACATTTAAAGTCAAAACGTAAAGACCGACTCAGAATTCTGTTTGAGATTTCATCGGATACTTTAGCAATTGAGCAAATCAATAATTATGAGAATCGAAGCTAGCAGTAAACATGTAGAATAAATGTGTTCCAACATTATGGATAGTTCTAAACAATATTAACAAATATTGAAAACACTAAGAGCAAGAATCCGAAAACATGTTTTGATTCTACATCAAAGCAGCAAAAAGTGAAAACATAAAATATCAATAATAAATGAATCGAAAATAATGTTGGCAACAAACAAATAAACACAAGCGAATAAAAGTTTACATACAATACGTCAATACCGCGTGACACGTGCTAGTAAATTAAACTTATGCACATCACTTGTTTAATCAAATTTTGTATTTGAATGATTTTGGTTGATATTGATACTAATAGCCAAAGGTACAAGCTTATGAAAATATCTTGTTTTCGCCACGTTCTGTTATCGCTGCTAGCTATAAAAGAATTAGCGACGTGACAGTTCTAGAAATGTCTTTGGACAAGGAATAATTAATTAAATTGGAATACTTTTTACGAGAATTATCGTTCTATCATGTTTGACGGTAACGTAATTCCAAAGATTTGTGGAGTCGATAAATAATTTCGAAATGGAAATATTCTACCATTCAATAAATTGTCGATATAAATAAGTTTTGCGAGTTAGCAAAAGCGCGGAGAAGATTATTTAGGTGTTGTTGTTTTATAAAATACCATCCTGGAATCAACTCGGCGATTCTCTTCGACAATATTTTGCGAGGATTGTTCAACAAAGAACCAGTATATTATGAGACGTAAGAGTTAATATTGTATACAGAAAATTGAGAAAATACACGAAAAAAATACATAATATTATCTGAGCAAGACATTGGTAAAACAGATATATGTTACTGACAATTAATTTTATAACAGAATCCCTTTTAGAACACAAAACACAGAAATAATTCAAAAACGAAGATGACAAAGATAGCCTTACAAATCAAGCTGCAATAGAAGATAATTATAGTAGGAAAAAATAATGAACAGATACCATTAAAGTTAGTATCGTCCAATAAACTAATTTCGAAGAAATTTGAGTGCCAGAAAAAAATAATTGAATGCAGTTACGCAATACCAAAGATAGAGGCAATTAAATTAGAATTCATACAAGTGTGTGAGACCCCTAAATGAGTTGGTAATCATATAGAAAAATAGCATATGATACTATATAAACTAAACAAATCAAATGTATAATCATGTACGTTAATTGCTCTCTAAATGTAATTAAACAAATGTGCAACTCAAATTTTCTATAGTAACTACAGCCGGTTGTGTCGCAATCTCTACAAACGTCTTCAACAAGAAATGTAATGAATGAGAAAACTTGCCAAATAGATTCAAAACAAGGATGAAAAGTATAGCAGCAAATGAAACGAATACTGCTAATTAATAAACGAAGACAAAATTATTTCTACAGATAAACATCAACACATGATTATAAATATATATATTTTAGAAAAATATCAAACAATGAAAATAAAATATATGAGAAGCTGATAAACAGGAAACTTCACAGATAATTTGATTACAAAGGTATAAAAATGTAGAAATGCGTAGAAATAAATAAAAAAGACTGAATAGAAGTTTGGAAGAAAATAATCAGCATAAATGAAAGTAAGAAATCTATGGAAGGAAGAAAGAGACATGATTAACCTTACAAGTAGGTAACAACTCAACAGCAATAAATATCACGCCATAAAGGAAAACAACAACTGGAAGGTTCTTGAGAAAGTCAAGTTAAACATTTCATAATACGATATCTGCATATCTGGGAAATACAGGAAAATCATAATCATTTGAGATGACATCATGGATAATATAACGAACAACAAGAAAAACGATTGACCACCACAAAAATAGACCAATTAGAAACGACAGAGGAAGAGCGTGTAAGTGTGCACATATATATATATATATATATCTATATTGCTAGAAATGAGAGTCAAGCACTCGGTAACCTGTTTAAAGATACATCTGTACACATTGATGATGAGAATTAATCTCTCGCTGAAAGACTAGAGGATCGATTATTGTACACAGTTAAATATTATAAGCGTTCCAGCCGTGATAGTCACATTATAAGTACGTGGAAAACAAACAATGGAAAGTAAAAAGAGGGAGAATTATTTTTCTTTATTTCTCCCTCTTTTTACTTTCCAGTAGAAGACACTTGACCACGATGCCACGCAGTGAGATGGAAGCTGGACTCATGTGGTTGAGAAGCATGTGATCAATGCGTTCTCAATATAAACGACATGTCACAGAAGCGTTCCCTTCTGAAATGGTTAACTCTGAATAAATAGGATCATCCCTTCATGCTAGCGTCACAAATATATTCAATATTAAAAAGACACGTCGGATTAAAGCACCGAATTTTGGTCTCCAATTTGAGAAAAAGGTGAGGAAATTCGGGAATGAGGTAAGTCGATTACATTGACCCCATGAATAATGTAGTCCTTATTTTATCAACTCCAACAGGCTGAAAAGCAGAGTTGACCTCAGCGGAAATTGAACTTAGAACGTAAAGATGGACAAAATTCTTAAACATTTTTACCCGGCGCGGGTAAGATTCTGCCCAGCTCGTCTACAATGCTACCCGGCTCGGCTACGATTCAGTCCGGCTCGGCTACGATAATGGCCGACTCGGCTACGATTTTGCCCGGCAGTGCTACGATCCTGCGCGCCGCGGCAACGATTTTGAAATGTTTGTGTCCTTCGCAGCAACTATTATGCCCTGCGCGGCGCGTCAGCGTTTCTGTTCGGCTCGGCAACATTTCTGTCCGGTGCGGCAATGTTTCTACCTGCTCGCCGAGATTAAGGCGAGTTTTCCTTGCGATCGTAAAATCTGGGCAAACGAATTTGACAAATATAAATGAACCAACTATTAATGGGGAGTATTCTTCTCGCACATGAATTATGTTTCAAACAGACAAAAATAATGAAAGAAATTTATAAAAATATACAAAGTAATTTATAAAAATATACAAAGTAATTTATAAAAATATACAAAGTAATTTATAAAAATATACAAAGAAATGTTTGGTATTCTTCGCATTAAAAATATTTTTCTATCTACATTTGAAAATGTACGCTTGAGATATATAAATAAAGAATATGGAATCAGTGAGGAAAGAAAACAGGCTTTGAAATGATAAATAAAACAGAATAACTTTAAATATTGATCTTAAATCGCAAATGATGATTAAGGACATAAAAAAGTCATTAATTGAAACATTCAACAGCATAGAGACCGGGGGGTGGTATGTGAAGTATATTAGCAAGCCAATACTTAACAATAAATAAAATGACATTACATATCTCAACCAGAATTAACTGGGAGAATCAAAAGGTGAAAAAAATATACATATAAGTTTATAAAAACCTACAAAAAGAGCGGATATAAAAAAAAGTGTTTCAGCTGAGAAAGAAAGAATCTAAACATTTAAAACTTAAAATATCAATAAATAAATATATAAAGTTGAATTAGAAGCAATGGAAAGTCTTTTGCAAACCAACAAAAGTATAGAGGTGCAGATGTTTCGAAACATGGGAAGGCATCTTCCAGAAGAAGCTTTTATACGCGGGTTAAAAATAATAAAATAAAGTTCATAAGACTGTCGAATATAGAACCATCAATGCGACTTGAAGAATACCAGTTAGAATCTGGCAGAAAAAATGCAATGAAGTGAAATGGAAAATATATTAGAAGAGAGTAAGTGCAGACCTCGACAGCTGACAACACCTGAAGAACTGCAAGTCGATGAAAAGAGAAATGGATAGACAATATTCCCGCCATATTTCTGACATACCTGACAAAGAGTTACGAACATTTTGAAGCAGCAAGGAATGCGATAGTCTATAGAACATATATAATATTTGAATGGCTAATGAGGGTGGGGTGCGGGTTGCGCAAATATTCATTCCAAAAACCATAAGTATTGGGAGTTATCAAAAATAATAACAAATGCAATATTTTTATTGAGAAACATATGTAACGCCGTCACCTTCTCGGAGTTTAGACATCTGGAGAACAACATCTACGTACAAAAGTAGCAGGAGTGGCAGGAGTGTATGACTAAAAATTGCTGCATTTGATTCAGATAATTTGCTGTTAATGAAGACAGCCACCAATGATAGACGAAATCAAACAAAACAAAAATCATTAATATTTTTGGAAACATAAAAAAATATCAACATGTGTATTATGATAAATGTTCACATGTTATATTAGCATTTCATTGAAACGCATTTAAACCGATGAGAAAACTACGGTAGAAATCCAAAGACGGGGGGAGTATAGGGGACGAAAGTAAAATGATATAAAAGAGATAAATAGAAGATAATGAATAAATATACAATCTCACTCCAAGGAGAGTTCAATACAAATGTCAGGCAAATAATCTAACAAGATCAATAGAGTTGCTAAGTGAAAACCTCCCTGAATCGTCATGGTTTCTAATTTCTACTTAAAACTGTTGAACTATACAAACCAGATAATGCAGTAAGAAGAACCTTTAATGGCATTGTACATAAATAAAAAACAACACGGGAATAGGGTGGAGAATTTACTATAGATTTTCTAAAAGGGTGGTTCCCAAACTTGTTTGGACTGCAGCCCCCACGCTCCACTCACCATCACAACCTCTTTCTACTTCAAAGTCAAAACAACAGAAATTCACAAGTAAAATTTAACCTAATTAGCTCATTATGTTGCTTTTACAACATAAAAGATTAAATTTACATCCCACCTATAACTAGGTTGTTTCCATAATTCTAATGCGATAGCTGTACATTGTGCAGGAATATCAGCTTCTCGACATTTGATGGAAAGGTAGTCTTCGATTCCCGCGTTCAATAATTTTCAGTCTTTTTTCTTTGCTTAGAAATAATATGGTCAATGGCACTGAAGTCTCGCTCTAAAATATATGATGTTGGGAAGGCAACAATGTACAACTTGATTTTGTTTCACATACAAGGGAGCAGTCACAAAAATTCCTTTTGCAATAAAAAAAATCCTAACATGATTTTTTGAACTTTGGCATCAACTCAATGTCATTTTTTAAGTGAAAACAGTTCCTTCTGCATTATTCTTACTTCCTCATTACTGATATCTAGGAAAGATACAGACATGTATTTTAATCAAAACTACATATCCTGAAATCTCTCAGCATGTCTCTGTGCAGATCTTTCAGGTGTAAGCAATACACTTCAATGTCCGTTTCTGGATTGCACTTTTTCTTCTCCAATTCAGAAAAGATCGGAATCCTGATGAGCAAACGACGCCTTATGTTACATTTGAAGAACTGCAACTTGAACAGAAACAGGGAGAAGACTGGTTTTACTTCAAAATAGGTTTTACCTCGTTTCCTTGCAGTTGTAAATTTACTTCATTGAACTTTGTGAATATATCTGCCATATAAACAGTGCTATACTTGAGGTTTTTTGGTTCATCACAAAGAACAGAAAAAGAGTCTTGCAAGAATTCATCAACTATTTTAAAAAGGGAATAGAAACTTTCAGGCAGTTTCTCTTTGAGAGACATCGAACTTCTGTTTGCAACAACAAACGTTCGTAATCTTTATCATTCTCAGCACAAAGCTGAAGGAATTGTGAGCTTGTGCCTTGATTGTACTTATTGCTGTGATTTGTTAATAAATCTACCAACCAGATGTTGTTTGTGGATAATAGGGTGCTTTGTAAACACACTAGGTATATCTTCTTCAATAAAACGATGAAACCTCGATGGCAATCTAGCTTCGATGGTGTCCCAAATATTACTCTAACACTAAATACTGATTTCTCTTTTGTATATGTTTTTAGTTGTCTTACAAATTATAACTCTAGAACCAAACGTTAATCTTTGACGAATCAAGCATAACAAAAACATATACTTTTATTTCTTGGCGATAGGAACTAATCTTTGT
Source organism: Octopus rubescens (assembly GCA_027564515.1). Classification (NCBI taxonomy): domain Eukaryota; kingdom Metazoa; phylum Mollusca; class Cephalopoda; order Octopoda; family Octopodidae; genus Octopus; species Octopus rubescens. The sequence continues at coordinate 14,192,829 of JAOPUL010005855.1, read as the reverse complement.
GTAAGCTATGTGTTGTTGTTCTAAGTATGTTGCTCAATATATCATCAATTTTAGAGGTTTCCACATTTCTAAAATTGATGATAAAACGTAAAACGTATATTGAGAGAAAAAATGTCATACTTGTACTTCATTTAAATTTTCACGATTACAATTCTGAAAGGAAAACTGAAAAAAAAAAAACCCCAGAGAAATTCCGATTCGTGCATGATAGCTTTCCCTAAAATGTTTTCTGTTTAAAATGTTTACGGAGAAGCAGAGTACTGAAACACGAGGAAAGATAATAAATAAAAGGGTGGCTTGTCTTCTGAAGGTATGATGAGGGGGATGGGTAAACGTTTAAAAAAGCATAGATTAAGCAGTTTTCAACAAAGTCGGCCCACGAGTGTTTTGAAATGTGGTATACTATGAATTCTAGAAAAATCCAGAAAAATTCCGATTTATATAGGACAGCTCTTCTGAACGTCCGACTAAAATAAAATAACTGTATTTATTTATTATGTAATGACATAGATTATAAAACGTAAGTTTGAAAATTTGTGCAAAACACCGAAAAAAAAAACAAACGGCCTGGTTCAATGGTAAGTTCCAGTTCGAACTCCAGTACGATAAAGTGTAATCCACCAATTCTAAAACAGAAACAACATATTATAGTAATCTATATTTATGATAACATATTTTAATCAATGTATGAGTCTGTTGAGTCAGGCCTATTATTGTACAAAAACAAATTCTTCTTATTAATATTACGTTTATAACAAGGCGTCGAGCTGGCAGAATCGTTAGCCCGCCAGGAAAAATGCTTAGCAGCATTTCGTCTGTCCTTACGTTCTGAGTTCAAATTCCTCTGAGGTTTCCTTTGCATTCCATCCCTATCAGAGTCGATAAATAAGTACCAGTAGATCACTGGGGTCGGTGTAATCGACTTACCCACTTCTCAGAAATGGCTGACCTTGTGCCAATATTGCATTCATAAAATGCGTTAAAATAACTGTAAAATTCTTTACATAGAACAAGAGTCAAAATATGAAATTATGGAAGATATGAAGAATCTTACCTGTTAATTAAAATTACATATTCAAGAAATAATCGTGTGAAATACATCAAAGTCAAAATTGTATAGTTGTTTTTAAAAGAATGAAGTGATTTGTTTAGTGAAACTAATCAAT
>JAOPUL010005855.1:14131706-14145507 GCA_027564515.1 Octopus rubescens | reverse complement strand
ATATATATATATATATGATGGGCTTCTTTCAGTTTCCATCTACCAAATCCACTCACAAGGCTTTGGTCAGCCCGAGGCTATAATAGAAGATACTAACCCAAGGTGCCATGCAGTGGGACTGAACCCGGAACCATGAGGTTGAGAAGCAAGCTTCTTACCACACAGCCACGCCTGTGCCTATAGGCACAATAAGCACAAAACATGAGCGACACTGAAAATATAACACTGCATATTCCATCTAACTCTGCCATAGCCTGTCCTAAGCCAGGTTGAGAAAGGAGAAAGGTTGGGCATAGCACCGATACCCTATCCTGTAAAAAGACTCACTTACCACAAAAACCACCAATGTGGCCTGTTGCTGTGAGGTTGGCGAAACCAGATGACACTCTATATGATAAACCACTGCATATTTGAGTGCACAGTTTGGATTGCAACTAGGTGACAGTAATGGTGTATCTGAAGCAATGCATCTGTGGATCACGCAAATCTACCACCTGCCTACCATAAGTCTTTTTGATCTGAAGTTGACCTGGGTTAAACAGCAACCTCCTCTTACAATAATCTCCACCACCACCACCACTCAGTACCACTGCCACCATCACCACCGTCCTATAGTGAGCCAAGAAGGGAGATACTATGCAGCTGCACGACCAGCTAAAAATAGCAGCCAAATTCCCTCACAGCAGCCCCAACAGTTTTTAAAAATAGATACATTAAATAATGTAATTTCAGAATAGTTAGGACTGGAATGATTTTGACTATAGGTCTGCTTGATCAGTGCTGACCTGTGGCTAAATACCACCACCACTACCACTGCCATCAACACTGCCACAAGCACCACTACCACCACCACCACCAGCACTACCATCACCACCAACAACAACTACAATAAGCTATCAAAAAGAGAGACAAAAGACAGCAGCTGCTGAACAAAATCAGAGGCCCCTGTGATATAATTCCATGTCCCCCTACATAAGTAGTGCACAGGTGTATCCTACCTCTACTACTACCAATCACCATCTTTGCTTAGGATTAGGGCCCCAAATTATATAGGTGGATGGTAGAGGAGAAAGAAAAATTAATTATCTTCTGAGAAAACTGCTGATAAGACTTGATTAGGGTTTGTATTTGGATGGGAGTGTCGTTATTGTCGTTGTTTAACCCCAAGTCAGTCCTGAGTTAACAGATCTATGATCTAAGATATTCCAACCATGACTATCCCATCATTTTTTTTCCAGCCAAAGAGTATCTAGAACTACATCATCCAATATGTCCTTCACTTTTATAAGATAGTAGGGTGTGATCTGATGGTGATTTGGTTGCCTTTTCTAACAGAATGAGTAACCATATAGAAGCTCTTTTATTGGCTCATGGTCATTATTGGAATTAGTGGCGATAGTAGTGATGTTAGGAATTGACTATGAAGGGTGGGGTTGATGATCTGGGTTTAATGCTTGTGTAGTGGTATAGCAGTGGTGGTGGTGGTGGTGGTGGTGTTAATTAAACTCTTGTTACCTGACTCTTAAACCTCCCACTTGCACATACTCACTGCTTTAAGTCAGTTTGATTAGTAAGGATGGCAGAAGTGGCAGTAGTGAGAGAGGTGGTGAGGTTAGTTAAGGGATTAAAATAAAGAGAGGGGTGGATTAAGATGAAAGGAACAACAGAGGAACCTCAGTGAGGGAAAAAGAGCAAGGGAGGGGGTCAATAGAAGTAGAGGAAGATTGATTAATAAAACAGATTAGATTGTTTTTATAAAAATAAAAAAAAAGACCTTAAAAAGTAAATCCGATTTAACAAATAAAAAAGTGTGGCAGCAGCCTTAATGCTATAACTTGGCGCACTTTTGTTAAGGAGGAAGGGATTGTTTAATTATTTTGGTACAAACCTGCCTGAGACAGTCTGTCTCGGGCTCTTTCATAAAAATCCCTTCTATTTTAAAGTGCTTGAATTGAAATCAAAACCTTCTGTCATGCAAAATCCTTTTAAGTTATGATCCAAATACCAGATTAGTAGAGAAATTAAATGTACAAGCTGGTTGTGTTATTAACACAAATAATTTCTTCTGAGTCACACAGACATGCCTGTACCTATATGTGTTTACCTATATAAATGTATATAACTGTGTGGGCACGGTGGTCTTATGCTAAGAAATGATAGGTTGGAGTATGAAAGGAGGGGCCGAGAACAGAACAGGTTCCTTGCTGTAGAGAAGCTATATGGCTACTCACATTATTGAAGAGTAGGGATGAGTAACTGGGCTGGAGGAGAAAAGAGAAACAAAATAGTGATGATGAAGTGTTAGGATAGATGCTCAAGGTACAAGAAAGTGAATAGGAGTGAGGGTGAGAGGCAAATATAATGCATGGATAGAGTGAAAGATATATGGTAGTTGAGAAGGAGAGATAATTTGATAATCCAGAAGGGTGATCAATGTAAAATGTGAGTGAAGAAGGACAATATTAAGAAAGAAGCATGGACAACAAGTGAAGAGAATTAGACACACCTGTTTACACAGTTACTTCCATGCTTGACTGAACCCTAAACAATAACACAATTCCCTCATCAAATCAAACAAAATATTCTCAAGATAACTTTCTATAAACCCACCTACGAACACATACTTCCCTCCTATCCTCCTCCCTACACATCTACTTCCCTAACATACCTACATCACACCCAATTGCCATTTCACCCCATCCCTCAAAGAAAACTTGCCAAAGACTGTATGAAGTAAAAAATAAGCCAAGGATAGCACAGTCGGACAAAAGTGAGCAAGCTGAAACTTTAAAGTCTAGTCACTATCAATCTGTCCCTTGTAAAAGTTTAATGTGTGTGTGTGTGTGTGTGTGTGTGTGTGTATGTGTGTGTGTGTGTGTGTGTGTGTGTGTGTGTGTGTGTGTGTGCGCACACACAGATATATGTATACATAGACAAATGTTAAAGTTTGTCTCAAACTCATTAAGTTGGAGCTTATCCTGATTTCAAAGGTGTATAAGTGACTGGAACAACAGGAATCCCTTTCCCTACTCAAATGAGATGCCAGTCCACCAAAAGATTAATCCCCAGCTAATGTTGGTACTCATTTCAGCTGAGTAAATTGGAATAACAAGAAATGAAGCACCTTGCTCAAAGATAAAGCGTGACACCAGATGAAGAACTGAACCACAACATTATTATCATGAATGGACAGCTTAACTGCTAGGCCAGTGGGATAACAGTTTCCTGCCAAGCAGACACATCATGGCCATTGATTGACCACTATTTTGACTGATATAACTCAGTGAATTGAGTAAAACAAGTTTAAAACGTCTTGGTTTGCCAACTTTTTTCTTGTATTCACTTCAAAAGAACTTCTGTTTTAATTAAAGCCATGGGAGTATTTCAATATAGAAATTAACTCAGGCTTATGTTTGTAGTTAATATAGTCTGATGTTTCAATCTTTAGGTATATAAATAATCACATTCTATGAACATTTAATGATAAGTTAAAATATTTGTAGAGATCCTCACCCATGTTATTTGTTGTATACATTGATGAAATAGATGCCAACTTGAAGCATTTGACTACATTAAAATACACTGATGACATTAAGCTGAACTGGAGATAAAAAGAACAGATCCTATATGCTGTAGATCTTTCCTCCAATCTGACCTAGACACAATACAGCAATGGATTGCTGACTGGCAACTCAAGCTGGCTGTAGACAAGTACACTGCTACACATTTTAAGAGGAAAACCCCAGAATTTACCTATTCTCTCCACAACACCAACCTTAAGAAGTCTGCTGATAAACGTGACCAAGGTATTATTGTCAACAATGATCTTCATTGGAGGAACCATATTTCTAAAATCATCAAAAAGGCCAAAAGTGTCTTAGCATCACTCAGTAAAGACTTCTGTCAGCCACTCACCAGCTATCTATTTAAAGCTATATATGGTTATGGTACATCCACACTTCGAATTTGCATAGGAGATGATGATGTCTAGAAACCTCATCTTGTCCCGAAAATAAATATATATATTTTGAACTCTTCTGTCATAAATGACAGATGATGGTTCTGCAAATTTGTATCTTTATTTTGCTCTTGTGCAGAGCACTGGTTAGTATATAAGAGATGTTTTATGGTGTTGACTGGCGATCTTGAGTAGGCTTATGCTTTCTACTATAGGAACAAGCCATGTCTTGCTGCATGCTACAAATCCACAACTACCAGAAATGGAATCATTTGAAGCAGGTTCTAGTTGGTGCCTCTGCTTAAGATTCATACAAAGTTGATTTTAATGCTTCTGTCTACTCATTTCAAACCATTTTAAACTAATGAAACACCTTGTTCTCCATTTGTTTCACAACACTATATATATATATATATATATCATCATCATCATTTAACATCCATCTTCCATGCTGGCATGGGTTCAACAGTTTGATAGGAGCTGGCAAACTAGAGAGCTGCACCAATCTCCATTGTCTGCTTTGGCATGGTTTCTACAGCTGGATGCCCTTCCTAACACCAACCACTTTACAAAATGTACTGGGTGCTTTTTATGTGGCACCAGCATATATATATAACATTAATTTTGAAGTCAAGTTTAACTTGACAGAATGAAAATACTGCTATTTCAACCGCAGGAAAGCGCCCTTTCCAGCTGGTTGTTGATGCGTCCCATGCACCCGTGTATTTGCAAAGGGGAGTGAACTCCTGTCACAGCTCGGTTCATTACTGATGATGATCTAATATGATCGGAATTATGTAATATAGTGGTCTCTGAACCGAGCTGTGACAAGATTTGATTATAAATAGTATTACAAGAGAAAATACATCAAGATTAATATTATAGTGTTTAGTAAAGTTAATACGACACTATAATATTAATCTTGATGTATTTTCTCTTGTAATACTATTTATAATCAAACCTTAACAGTTATTTTTCATTTCATAAAGTTAGAGTTTGAATTTTTCAGATTTTTTGACTAACCTAAAATTATTGTGTGAACTTATATACTTTTCATCTATTAAGTTGTAAACCTTAACCACCTCATTGGATGATCTAGGACAAGTCAACTGCCAACGAGTGCAGTCAGTTCTAGCAAAGTTTGATCCAAAGATTTATGGAAATCAGAAATGTGACTTCTCGTCAAACTGGTATACTGGTTGTCCATGGTTAGAGTATTCTCTTTCAAAGAAAGCCTTGTTTTGTTTTGCTTGTTGGCACTTCTGCTGAAGTTGATACTTGCTTTATTAAATGAAGATGGATATTCTAATTGGAATCATGCAAAAGAAAACAAACAAAGGTTTAAATAAGCACGCAACCTCTGCAGCCCATATCCAAGCTATGGTAACATGGAAGGAACTCCAACAGCATTTATCCACAATATCTGTGTTTTCAATTTTGCAGAATGATCAGTTGAGCAAAAACCGTTATTATATCAGTTCCATTGTTGATATTGAGCATTTTCTTTGTGCAAACGAATTGCCTTTTTGGGAAAACAAAAATGAAGCTTTTGAGGATCTTTATTCGGAAAAGATTAGACGCAGCCTTGTGGTCTTTTTATAAAATTATCCCAATACACATTAGAGAAAGACTCAAAGCTAATGAAATGTTATAGCAAGATTCAAAAAAATGAGAATGCAAAACGAAATCACCGAATTGTTGAGGAGATACACTGTCAGCCTTGTGATCGATGAAATAAGATGTTCTGATGTTCCTTATTTTACGCTGAAGTGTGAGGGAACATGTGATTTGAGTAGTACTGAAAATATTGCGATTGTTATTAGGTACTTGAAAAACGGCAGGGTTCTGGAAAATTTAATTGCCAAGCCAAATACTCAACATTATGATGCTGAAACATTGGCTGACTTGATAATTAAGGAATTAAACAACCTTTGCATTGACCCAAAGCGTATTTGTCACAATGTACGATAGTGCTTCTGTGATGTCTGGCAAAATAAGTGGCATTCAAAGAAAGATTCAGAATCGACTTGAGAAATACAAGGTAAGTCAAAAAGTAATGCCCTTTTCTGTATTTCAAACCCGATATGAAATGTATTGTTTCTTACTTTCCAGTCCCTTACTTTTAGATATCACCGGAGGATTATACAGGGTCGACGCCCTATTCTTCTTGGACCGCAAAAGCAGGGTCCAAGTGGAGAGGATTAGGAAGCAGCTTTACAAACTGTTTAAGAACTTTGGTAATTTTTCAGCACGAACCTCGACAATGTCAGAGAAAGTATTAGATTTAAAATGCAAAGTAACTGGCAGTTTGAAGAACTCAAAACAATGCTCCTTGCATGGAACTTGGCCAGAGCATCACCACCAAACACTGCAGAGACCTTTTTTTTTCACCAAACCATGGCTCAGATTGAAAGGAAGAAGAATGAATTCATTCATTCCTATGCCCTGATTAAACCGCATATGGGGCAGGCTATTAGATGAAATATTCAAAGAAAAGATAAAAAACACATAGGGAAAAAAAAGAAACTTTTCCAAATACTACCAAGCGGTACCGATACCGATTCATCAACTATTCATCAACTAAAGAACGTCACAAACGAAGTAAAACTGGAGATTTCTCGCAACTGGGAAACTTCCCAGAAAGTTAAAAGGAAGGAATAATATATGCCCTATCCATAAAGGATGTAGATGAACAAATGCTAAAAATTATAGACCTGTCTCTCTAACCTCCCATGTCAGAAAAGTCATGAAATGCATTGTCCAAAGAAAACTGAGATTGCATTCCTCAAAGATAAAGACTTGCTCCCCCCTGACACCCAGCATGGTTTCCGCTTAAAGAAGTTGCCTTACACAACTTTTGCAGCATTATGACTGGGTGCTGAAACAACTAATGAATCACTCAAACATGGATGTGATATAGCTTGACTTTGCAAAGGCCCTTGATAAGGTTGATCATGGGGGATTGAAATGTCATGAGCTACGGAGACTCGGCATAGTTGGAGAGTGGTTGCATGACCAATTAAAAGACAGAAATGAGGCTGTGGCAGCCAATGGAGCCCTCTCCAAGGAGACAGTAATAGGGAGTGAAGTTCCTGAGGGAACTGTCTTGGGGGCCACTGCAGTATCATTTACTTACCTCCCAAAATCCATAAGCCCTTAAACTTTAGCTGCCCCCAACGTCTCCGCCTGCAACTGCCCAACCGAATTGATCAAGTACCTCGACCATGTCCATGCCACCCTTGTGGCCTCCCTCACCTCCCACAACACTAACCATGCTCTCCGTCTCTAGTTAGGTATGGCCTTAGGAAGTTGAGATTACGACCAGGCCTTTCACCGAGAGGCCTGGAGAAGGGCCATTAGGTAAAACCCGTCCAACCCATGCTAGCATGGAAATGGGATGTTAAACAGAAGAAAAAAAAAGCTATATCTCGATTCTCATTATTGTCACCTCAACAATCTTGTTTTGCTGTCACCATCTAGTTCCACCAAACCTTACAGTAGCAGCAAGGAACAAAATTAAAGAATTAGTGCACTGACCCAGTGGCAGAAGCTGACAGCCTCTAGTTAACTTTGCAGTCCTTTAATATGGGAGTGTGGGGGTCACCTCAATACTGTTTTGCTTCCACTGTCTAGTTCCACCAAAACTCACAGTTGCAAGAAGTCATCACAACAGACTACAACCAGTTGGTGCTGTGCAGTCATTGATCAATGATTATTTCTGTGAAAATGTATATGACATGGATTGTCCCAGATTTGAAATATCCAAGCAATTAGCAAAAGTGAATTTCCTAGAGAGAAGCCAGTTGTCAGTATATAAAATCTTCAACTTCATATTCGAAATGCCGGTGACCAGTTCAATGTCAGCAAACCATGTAAGTTTAAGTAATGGCCATCCAATGGTATGAATATTGTTGCGAATTATGTTCACAAGAAATTGGGTGGCACGAATATTGTCGTAGAAATCGACGAGAGCTTAATGTTTAAGCGGAAAAATAATGTTGAACATATAGTCCAGTCATTTTGGGTTGTTTGTTTCTACAAGATTGGGTACCTCACACATGTTCACGATAGAAAGGCAGGAACGCTGGAGGCCCCGCCCCCTAAGTATTGAAAATGTGGAACCCGGATGGATTATGTACTGACCAGTGGGCTGGTTAGCAGAATCTGGAAAGACTGGGCTACATTTATGGAACTCTCAACCACTTTCGTAATTTCCTGAACCCCGAGAATGGTGTATGTACGAACCACATGGAGGTGTTCTGGGCCAAAATTTATTAACCCACTCGCTGCCACTAATACTGAATTGTATCACTGACCACTGAAGACAAATAAATACTTATGTATCATCTCTTCGATGTTTGTTTTTACGCTGCACTACAATGATGCAATTAGATCTAGTCGCTAGATCTATACCCAATCAACAGATAATTTAGCAGCCCCAGGAGATTGCACCAGCCATGCAAACTTCTTCCCAGGCTGCTTACACTGGTGACCCTCATCTAGAAGAACACAGCCTTCGCTTCAAAACAAACCATACACCAACATCACCGAACTAAGAAAATCCACACGAGCCACAACTCAACAGCCAGTCGCAAAGACAACAGACTATAAATACGAAAGCCGGAGAGCGCCATAATCTCGACGGACACCCACAAACCTTTCATCTCGTCCAGAGAATTGCTTAAGAACTCTCACATTTTTCTTGCATGCTGTACGAACTAGTCTTTTGCATGCATCTATTCTGTCTTGCATTTCAGGAACTAGGAAAATTTTTCAGGCCCAGTTTTTAACTCTTTTTCGTTTACATGTCATTTTTGTACAATTAACTATGCTTTCTGTTCTGCGAACTTTTATTTAGTTAACATGTTAGCACGCACAAAAAACCCACAACTCGTGTTGCAATTCTACCACACATTTCCGCAACGATTCAATTTCGCAAAGAACACACTTACACGCATTTATATTGTCTTTTATAAATACATCATACACGTATTGTAATTGCATGGTATTTTTTCGATACGTTTTCTTGCAAACATTCGTTATGTTTCGCAGATTAGTTAATTGTTGCTGCACTATTCAACGTTCATACATACATGCCTGCATCCAGTTACACTCATGCACCTCAATCACTGTGCCACCGCATGCTCTTCCCCCCCCTTTTTACAGACAACTCATCTGTACGACCAGCTCGGTCACGTGTATATGCACAGAGTCGGTCACCTGTCACTTTCAACGCAGCAGCATGTCACCTGCTTTGGTCATCCTTAACTGCAGCAAGCATACACACGACAACGCCAGACTCATTTCAGTTCTGCACCTCTTGCAAGGCACACCACACCACACCTTAAAGGACCACAAGATTAACTTTGATAGTGACCCTACCGTTAGAATAAATGTCCCTCTAAGTCGGATATAGGTGGATTAGTAAAAATATTGACAGAATACTACAGAGTCTTAGATTGAAGATTAAACTCTCACTATGGTCGGACACACTAGGGGTTATTGGTTGGTTTAAAATATTAGCGAAAATAAAGAGGAGAACATTTATACAACTTGACATATCAAATTACTGTATTAATTATAAGTATAACGGTAATGACCCTACACTAGTCATAGACCAAACAAAAAATTGTAAAAAAATGCAAAGAATTGGTAACATGACAATGTGCCAACTCATTCTGCCCAGATAATCCAAGCTTTCCTGGTCAAGAACAGCACACTATTTGTTTGACAGGCTCCTTAATCTAACTTGGCACAGTGTGACTTTTGGCTCTTCTTCAATCTAAATGCAGCGAGTTCATAGATAGACTAGATTCACACGTGGAATCGATACAGTTTTTGCCTGTTGATGACCTAATCGCTAGTCCAACTGTTGAGTCAGTATTTAATTTAATTGAATACTTAGTGAGGTGGGTGGAGGTTGATCTCCAGGGAACCTCTGTGCCAGTGTAATATCTGGAAAGAGTAGTGCTAGTACTATAAAACCAGGGAACCAGTGACAAAACTATTTTATAATGCAATATAAAGACAACACCACTAACATTCCATCACAAGTATCAATGCCACCGATAAGAACGGACGTGAAGGCAAAAAAGAGAAAGAAACACCGGACTCTATCAGGCGAATACCATATCCCAGGAATTCATCCATCAGGTTTACTGGAGAGGGACCTTTGGGAATCGCAGCAAAACATTTTATCGGACTTGATAACTACTTCAGGTCACCCGAGCCAAATAATACTGTCAGTAGCAGTAATACTACTTCTAATATTCAAAATACGGCGGACTCTAGCGAACAGGCAACACAACTCGAGTCTCAAAATGCAGAAAATGGCCAAGTCAACAGAATTTGGCGATATCATACGCTACTGCAAATATGCAAACAACATTTCTATCTACAAAGAATGGGAACATATTTATCAAAACACTCCAAACTTGCTAACCATAATCAACGCTGCAGCTACAGAGTATAACATTGAATCACTAGTGCCACCTATATGGGAACAACTAGCTGATAAAACTATTTACTTCACTAATGTTACCAGGAATAACCACTCAATACAGGCATCGCTTAATATTTACTCTGCAGATCAAACACTACAACTTTGACAACGACAAATTCGCAAGAGAAGCATTCGAAGTTTGCCACAAGATACATCCTAAAAAGAAATGGTTTCCATATCACTGGATGATCAAACAGCAGCCAAAGCTACATACTAAGATCAATACGGAATGGTGTCATGAACGGAAGACTGAGGTGTCAGGCATTCAGATAGCTTCACCTTCAGCGTAGATAAAAGCTTAATATATACAGACGAAATGTGGTTTACCACACAAAACATCAAAGAAGCTAAATGCATACTAGAAGGAACAGACACAAACATCAAACACCAAAATGAACGACTACCACGAAGAACTCCATCTCTATCCACTAGTAACACACAACCATGGAGAGTTGTTTTACAAGACAAAGATGCTATAAAAAACCGGGAAACAATGAGAGTTTTAGAAAAAAATATATTAATATGGGTGTATTCATCTAATGTTCTATTATGTATAGATAAATGCATATTTCTACTACACTACATAAGTACTTCCAACTATTTAAATGTTTTTAATTAATTAACATTAATTTGTACACTCGAAAACTATAATTGGAGCACATAGATTTTCAAATTGTTCTCTATGATTGGAGTATGTCTGCTAGGCTATAATCCCTACATATGAAATCATAAGCAGCTCTCCATTTTTATCTCCTGTAAACTTTATATTTTTTAAAAATATATATATATATATATTTTAATGATATTCCATTCTTATTTATTTAACTCCTGATGAGTCCACTATTTTGAAACCCGGATAAATATAGTACCATACAATATAAGTAGGGACTTTTAACCACTAATACGTTGGTACTTACTTACGTACGTACATACATACATACATACGTATGCATGTATGTAGCGACCAGGGGTCCGGACTTACAGGGATTGAACTCACAAAATCCAATCGCATTGTTGGTGTCGAAAGACCTGCTCCTGTCACTTATACAGGGAGATCAATGAGATGAGGTTTGACCTCTGACACCAGCAGGTCATCTTAAAGTCTAAATCAAAAAACCCTTTGTTTAGGTTTGACCTACATTCACACACCTCTCCTTAAATACCAGAATCTCACAGCCAACAAACACAGTCAAGCGGTTGAACACATTCCATTCGGACAGTGGTAGTCGAACAGAGTATATATATATATGTATGTATATGTAAGTATGTATATATATGTACGTATATGTATGTATATATATATGTATGTACATATATGTATGTATATATATATATATATATATATATGTATCTTTTATCTATGTACTCAGTACCGAGGTGGTCTCTTCTCACTAAAACTATTAAGTAAAGAATTGTAGGGGTCATAAAAAAAAAAAATCTAAACCACCAGAAAGAAAAAAAACTGCTCCAGGAGGGGAAAAAAAAAAATGGAAAAAAGAAAAAAAATTTTTTTTAAATCACAAATTTAAAAAAAAAAAAATTTTTTAAAATGGGGGGGAAAAAAAAATCACTCCAATGTTAATTTGTACAATGTAAGAAAGATATCATTGCTCAACTTCAGCTTCAAATTATACTCCTCCAGGGAATATCAGATAGCCAAACCCACTTCCAACGGTATGGTGTCCTAAAATAGGACTTAGAACCCTTCACCAAGTGGTGTAACATGACTGTATGAGTCTATGTTTGGCCAGATTTTGTTCATACATAAACATTTTTATATAAATAAAAATATATAATATTTAAAACAATTAAAGGCTATTAGGCTGCAAGCAACAATACAGGACCAAAAAGGAAAATACATTAATCAAATTATATATATATATATATATATATATATATTTGTACATTCTGTTACATCACCTGTAATGTATCACTATAAACTGTTGCTCTCGTACAGTTTTCCTCTCTTGGTTCAGTACTGTTCACCATCTTTTGGTAAGGCACCAAAATCTTTCTCCATCTTTTCTGCAGCAACCAACAAACGTTGGTCCTCCTCGTCATCAGTATCCATCAACGGGCCATTCATTTCTTGCTCCCCTTCCATGGCTTCCACAGCTTCAACCAAAAGAGAATCATTGGAATTTTCATGGCTTTCCAAAGCATCGACCAACAGACTGTCTTCAAATTCCTCATCCAATGTGGTGTCATTCAACCAGGGAAGTAAATTGTCAGGCAACAGATAATCTAAAAGGAAATATATATATATTCTTTTACTTGTTTCAATCGCCAGACTGCAGCCAGACTGCGGCACCACCTTAAGGAATTTTTAGTCGAACATATCAACCCCGGTACTTATTCTATCAGTCTCTATTGCCGAACCGCTAAGTTACGGGGACGTAACAAGCCATCACCGATTGTTGAGCAGTGGGAGACAAACACGTGTGTGTGTGTGTGTATGGCAGGCTTCTTTCAGTTTCCGTCTACCAAATCCACTCAAGGCTTTGGTCTGCCCGGGTCTATAGTAGATGACACGGAGCGGGACTGAACCCGGAACCATGTGGTTAGGAAGCAAGTATCTTACCACACAGCCACGTCTGCACACGCATGTGTGTGTGTGTGATCGGTGTTGGTGACATTAAGAACACTCCTCCCTTAACATAGCGATTCGACGAAAGAGATTGACAGAATAGGTACTTAAATAAGGAGTACTAGTGTCAGTCTTTTTAAAACCTTTCAAGGCTGTGCTCCAGCATGGCCACAGTCCAATGCTTGAAACAAGTGAAAAAATAACGTGGCACAGAAAGACATCTGTTAGTTTATATGATGCTCTTGCACAACTTGGCAAACCCTCTTTCTGGGTAATTAGGGAGTTTTACGTCTTGCCCCCCTTAACCCTTTAGCTTTTAAACCGGCCATATCCGGCCCAAATATTCTACCTGTTTTATGTTCAAACTGGCCAGATCCAGCATCTCTCACCTACTCTGCAATGCCATTTTAAAAGTAAATCACATCTTCCAAATCTCTTAGCTATGAGATAATACATGATTAATATTTTAAAATGTGAATAAATAAGCATTACATTTGACAGAATAATCTGAATGCTAAAAGGGTTAACAGAGCCTGCAATTGTTCACAGGAGGTGCAAGGTCATCATCATCATCATCATCCTGTAACGTCTGTTTTCCATGCTAGCATGGGTGGGACGGTACTACAGGAGCTGGCTAAGCCGGAGTCTGCACCAGACTCCTGTGGTTTTGTTTTGGAAGGATTTTACAGCTGGATGCCCTTCCTAACACCAACCACATCACAGTGTGGACTGGGTGTTTTTAAGTGTCACCTGC
>JAOPUL010005855.1:13972186-13989890 GCA_027564515.1 Octopus rubescens | reverse complement strand
TATATATATATGAGTGTGTGTACGTATATATTTAAATATGTACACACATACACACGTTGTTCGGTAACAATGCAGGGAATGCAATAAAAATATAAGCCGGGCCAGAATAACACATCACTGGATCGCCTTAAATATGATATTACATTATATGTGTGTGTGTGTGTGTGTGTGTGTGTGTGTGTGTGTGTGTTTAAAAGCAGTTCGTCTAGTGGTTAGAGTATTGCAGTCACGATTGTGGTTTCGATTCCCTGTGCGTTGAGCAAAAAATTTCGTTTCCCGCCCCTCCAGTCAACTCAGCTGTAAATAGTTAACCCTGCAGTGAACTGGCGTTCCGTTCAGTGGAAATATTGCACTGGCTGCCGTGCAAGCGGTTTGGCTTCATCCTGATATGTTCTAGCTCAAAGAACGTGGCCATGCTGGGGCACCTTCGTTATCATCATCCTGTTAATGGCCATTCACATGTGGATTCTTTTGATGAATAAGGGAGTTTGATATTACTGTTTTAGATTCTGGCCGTGATATTGTCTCATCTTGGATTTCGGAGAGAAGAAGGTTAAGCTGCTTCTTGAAAACATCTATCTCCACTCTATGTACATATTACACAGCTGTAGGACTTTCAATCCCATTCTATTGCAGCTCCTGGGTCTTATATATAAGGGTGCGAAATTGTTATAATTTTTTGGACGTCAACTGAAGAGGCAGTGGCAATTAGCAGTGTGTACGTCTTTCGTTCGTTCTGTTTGTTTCTTTATATCATTTTTAATATATATATATGTATGTGTGTGTGTGTATATATATATGTGTGTGTGTGTATATATATATGTGTGTGTGTGTATATATATGTGTGTGTGTGTGTATATATATGTGTGTGTATGTATATATATGTGTGTGTGCATATATATATATATATGTGTGTGTGTCATTTCACTGTGGCCATGCTGGGGCACCGCCTTGAAGAATTTCATTCCAACGAATTGACCAAAAGTACTATTTTCTTTTTAAATTCTAATTCTGCCTCCACTACCCTCACAAAAAGAATTTTTGTTTTTCAATCTTTTTGTATTTATTTTTTAATTCCACGTTTTAAACTACGGAAATTACAATTCTGAAAAAAATTATTTCCCAAATCGATTACAATAATTTCTCTCTTTCAGTATGTGATCATAAATTGAGAGACTCACCATGTAACCCTATGCAATGATCCACTTTGAGTCATTGAAGAAAATCACAAAGTTAGTCTTGTTATTTATTAAGTGAGCAATGTCAGGATTCCTATGCAAAGAACTTTCCCTGTTGAAAACCACCGAACTGGAAAATATAAAAAAAAAGGTACTTTGGCATCTATGTCTCTGAAACATGTGGGATTATTGTTTTAAACGTGTGAGATTAACACACTTTAGAACAACATCAAATAACTTTTCTAGTTCACTATTTTCCTTTTATATACTTAGGGTTTTTTGGCATACCTACACAATTGTGCCCGCTCCTCATGCAACTTTGTTTCATCATAACTTTCAGAAAAATGGCTATTTTTTAATGAAATTTTCTACAAATACCGTTTGGATGGTGTAGATTACGATTATATTGGAATTTAATGTGAAAAAAATGGTGGGCGCACGCATATACATACTAACACTCATTACATAAATTTTCAAAAGTTTAAGTTTCATTTTGTAGATGTGTGTCAGTATGTATTCATGCTCGCCCACCAATTGTTTTTTTTTTTTTCAAAACTAATTCCGATGTAATCGTAATCTACATCATCTGAAAGGTATTGTAGAAAATTCCATTAAAAGATAGTCATTTTTCTGAATGTTATGAGGAAACAAAGTCAACTTGTGTGAATTATCCAAAACTACTCTCCTCCTCCGAAAATATTTTTCACAACAAATTCCAATACAATTGGAATCTGCATCATTTGGAAGGTATTCGTAGACTATTTCATTACAATATATCCATTTTTATGAATGTTATGAAGAAACAAAGTTTCATGTGGAAATATGCCTGATTTTTTTAATGTAATCAATTTTTTACTGTGAATTATGCCATCAGTGACGACGCAGAGAGGAGAAACATATTTCATACGCATTAGACCCGACGGAATACTTGTCATTATCGCACCCTCGTCCGTAATTAGATAATCACATTTGTCCCAGTGAATTCCGGCTTTACCCAAGAAATCATCAATGCTATTGAACGGTGGCCTCTCCAGTGGTTTCTCCTCCAAAGTACAAAATGATAACGTTTCACTATAATCGGTTTATCATCAGAAACATCTGGGAAACACACAAAAGCAGTCGATGTTTTTCATTCATATCTAAACCATAGTGCATTCCGTAACTTACGCAAGATATGTTCTTTTAAATTTTCGCACAAATAAATCATCAGTTCTTTGTCTTGTACTGACTGGGAGAATGGCATCATTTAGTTTCATTATTTCACCTTCACCATGAAATTCTTCTGTTGCGATAAGAAGACTTGGCTTCGTTATGATTTCGTCTTCTGTGAATGGTTACGATGCAAAAGAAGTGTTCAGAGAAGTTGACTATTGTTCTTTAGAGTAAAAGTAGACATCAGAAATTGTTTCTTTTGTAAGATTTTTAAGCATCTGCTTAAAATATATTAGACATTTATTCACGACTGAAGAGGTTTTTGAAAAGTTTTCAATTTGACAGTAACTAAATTAAGTCCACTAAAAGTTGTATTCAGGATAACACTAGTTACATAATCTGGCAATCTTTCGGTTTGACCAGCAATTACGTCAGTTGTTATCAGTTGATTGTTCGTTAATGTCCGGAAAATTATTATATTTATTTACCTTTGTTTTTCATGTCGTAGAAAGCGACGTTTGCTTCGAACTCAGAGTAGAAACTGAAAGCTGTATGTAGTTATGTATGTACGTGTATATGGAAGCTAGTGGGAGTACGTGTGTGTGCGCACGCCTTGTTCAACTGTATGTATTTGTAGTCAGTCACCCACGTACACAAACACACACGTACATCCATTATATTTCATATACAAGTACATACATAAATACATATGCATACATCTTTTTGGTACGTATGTGTGAGAGATAGAGTGTGAGTGAGACGACGCCGTCTACACGTAAAGAAAACGGAAGTAGATAACTAAAAATGTTTACGGACATTACCGAAGATTTGCTAATTAAAACAAAAGACTGTCCATAATCTTATTCCACGGTTCATTTAAAGGCATACTTGCATAAGTGTACCTCTGCCGACTTTGTTTCTTCGTAACTTTCATAAAATAGAGATTTCTTCATAAAATTTTCTACAAATATCTTTCAGATGATGTAGATTACGATTATATCGAATTTAATGTGGGGAAGAAAAATGACTATGACACACATCACATATGTGATGTGTGTAATATGTTTGGTGTTTTTTGTTTTCCACATTAAATTCCGATATAATGGTAATCTACATCTAAAAGATATTTGTAGAAAATTTAATTAAAAGATATCAATTTGTTTGAAAGTTATGAGGAAACAAAGTGGTGGGGTATACGTGTGTTGGGATGCCAAATACTTTACATCGGTGTGGACATTTTGTCGACCTGTCAATTGAGGCTTCTTTCTCAACATTTTCTTCTTCTGTTTAATTCAAGTTCTATGGTAACACTTTCCTAACATAATTCTGATTGATATTGTTCAGTGATTATCTCTGCAATGGCACTAGCTTGTGTTTCAATTTCTTTGCCATTATTTTGGCGCATTGATCCCACCTTCCCCCAAAATGTCGTTTCTCTCAGAAAGTTAAAAACAAACATTACATTGTGAATTCAACGCCACCACGGTCATTACCGCGGGGCGCGGCTGAATAACCCCGTCCTGGGACACGTGCTGCCTTGCCCTCCCCCCTTTTTTTCTCTACGTCTACTTTCTGTTGTTTTTTTCTTTTACAATTAATGAAATGCTTCATTATCCAATAAAGTCATTAGTAACTAAAAAAAATAAAATGCTTCTCTTTTGCTTCATTAGGAACGAATTGAAATACGTTTTTAAGACAGTAGTAAATTTAATTTTCAGCACAGAAATGACAAAAGTAATTTTTATAAACTTAGACAATTTATTACTTAATTTCAAGAAGAATCTATAGAGTACCTGATAAAAGATCTAAATATTACTATTGATTACGCTGTAGTGATGAAGGAATAAAAATATTAACGAAAGAGTTATTTATGGCTGTTGTTCAGTCGTAGCAAAGAGCATTTAGCTATAACGATCATGTTTTAAGCATTGCTCTGATAGGTTAGTTTTTAGGCGCAATTTGTCCCCCAAATTACTCGGTAAACCAATCAGATGCGCTCAATTGAATCACGTGTTCTCTTGGCAGAAAAACTGCTCACCTTTCTGAGAGCCCACCAATTTTTATGAAAGAGTTTGTTTTTCCCTCCAAATAGGAGCCTTACTTGCGTTTGACTCTAGAGAGTTAGTGCTCTCTTGTTCCGCATGACGACACCATGAATTTCATCACTGCCGACGGCAACATCATAATTCAACATTGAAGTGTAACGCCAAATGCAGCAATATTATATTCTCTTCATAGAACACTTGTAATGTATGTATTACCAGTTCTTTCGGTATAATAGTCTTGCTATTCTTGTTTATATCTCCTTACACACATGTATATTCTAACAAGTTGCTTCCTAAATTCCACATCTCTGTTGTTCAATAAACTTGCAAAAACTGTTTATTTTCTCCTTACAATTTTAATGTTTATTTTCTCCTTACAATTTTAATGTTTATTTTACTGTGTTTCTAAACTCAGTTTAGGATACCTACTAAAGGTGTCCCTCTGGCCTTGTGGTTTTAAAATGTTTATCTTTGTCCAAAAATCATGGCAGCCTTTTTCGAGAAGTGGGCCGCATGAGATATGGCTCGTGATCAAGCGGGCCACACTACTAAAGAAACTGAAGGAACTTGTTTGTTTAGGGTGCCATTCAGAAGGTCCTGTAGGCCACAGTTTGCCCCTGACTGTCCTACACTATGGTGAAGAAACAATACATTCACAGAAAGGACATAAACACAAGCGATTCAGCCGAAAAAAACATTTTTTACGGAAATTGCCGAACAGACACTTTCATTATCCCTCTACCTTTATCGAAAGATAGCCCAGAAAAGAATCAGAAATTATCTTGTGCACCAAAAACCGTAATTTGTTCGGATCCGTATGAATGTTACCATGCAGTTTACCGTGGTAAAATAATGAAAGTATATTGCAATAGAAACTGGAAGTGGCGACAATGACATCCCGTAATGTCATATAAACAATGTATTTGATATAACCAATGTATAAGACTGGCAGAATCGTTAGCACGCCGGGCAAAATGCTTAGCGGCATTTCGTCCGACTTTACGTTCTAAGTTCAAATTCCGCCGAGGTCGACTTTGCCTTTCATCCTTTCGGGGTCGATAAAATAGCACCAGTCAAGCACTGGGGGGTCGATGTAATCGACTTACACCCCCCCCCGGAATTGCTGGCCTTGTGCCAACATTTTTAATCAATTATAACCAATGTATCCAATACAAAAACGTGACATGAAAACCGTATATATATATTTTATGAGATGAAAACAATCACATTTGCGGGAAAACATAAGTCATTGCTGCACGAAATTAGGTTTGTGAATAGTTTTTCACGATCTCTAAATGTTTCACCACACATACTCATGAAGAGATGATGAAAATAAATCAGCATTATGCCAGCATGGAAAACGGACATTAAAGGATGATGATGATGGCGCCTAAAGTTTCTTCTTGGTAAGCATCTTCTATAGTCTGTGTATGGATGCTGTCATTTGGATCAACAAAATTGAGTGAATCGTTAACAACATAATGAGTATAGAAGTTGCTGAGACCCACATAGAAAGCCCTCCCATCAAATATCAAACGTGTTTCATGAAATGTTGGAATATTACTGTCGTCACTTCCAGTTTTTATCGCAATAAGCTTTCATTTTTTAAGGACAATTAGCTTTCATTATTTTACGACGGTAAAGTGCATGTTAACCTGTTATGAAGCATCATAGATTACGAATCAGCAATTTCTTTTTGATACCCCACCCATCTCATAATTTTTTCAATTTTTACTTTCTTTTGAAAAAGTTTTCTGATTTATGTATTAAACATCTGAGATTATATCCAAAAAAAAAATTTCGGGAAAATGTCAAAACTAAAAAATTACGAAAAATAAAGGGGAGGAGGTTTTTTTCCATCCGGATTCGTAATCTACGATTGTGAAAATGAACAAATCCAGAGAAATTACAGTTTTTTGGTGCACTAGATAATTTCCTACTCTGTTCTATAGGAGTGTCTTATTTTGTTTTTTAATTAATAAAAAGGGTTGAAGGAATTTAAAAACAAGATATTTTTGGAGTGGAGTGGTATTTGTCAGTTTGAGAAGCACTTGTATAGGATACCCACCTACTCATTTTTTACATATCGATCATGGCTACTTCTAGATTTACTTTGAGGCCTCTCGTTTCTAGGTTTTGCTTACATCTGTGGATTGTCTTTTCTAAATATTTCGCATACACATATAAATGGATAGAGAGATGAAAACACAGATATCGACAACGACAGGGCTTCCTTGTTATCGAAGACGTTGCCAAGGATTCTGAAATCCTGGTGCCAGTGTTGCTAAATCAAAATTCAGCTTTAAAGCTAGATATCATTATCATCATCATCCTTTAACGTCCGTTTTTCCATGCTGGGATTTATAGCTAGAATTAATAAAAATAAAAAATAGATTGTGGGTTCGATTCTCAGACCGGGTGGCGCGAAAACACTTTAGTTTACGATGCTCACATCTCCCTTTCGATCAGTGGGGAATGTTGGCTTGCTTGCCTAGCCAGCGGGGTGGCATCATTGGAAGGTTAAAACAATGCTAAATGCATTGAGTCGGTCACGTGATTACTTGAAATAAATAAATACATAAAACGCTACCCATCTAGCTAGAAACATAGCCTTGAGAATATTCTTTTTAAAAGAATTACTGTAACATTAAAATATAAATTATTTCTAAAAGAATATAACATTTTAATAAGAAGGGCTACCAAAACGTAGTCGACTTACTTTATAAGCTTATAACATTATTCTTGATCTATGATTGAAGTAAATGGCTTTGGATCATTAATATTTGAGGTTTCTAGGTCTTTTCTGTATTTCTATTCAGATAAGCTAACATTGTTCCTATTGCTTGCAAAAGTTTAGCGGAGAATTCATAATGAGAGCAACATTTATTGTACCATATTAAACCAAACTTTTGAAGCTTCAATTCCATTTTGTTTTGTAACTTTGATTTGCCATTATTCATTTTACTTAATAATCTCTCAGCTGCTTCAGAGTGAGGTAGTATCTAACATGAAATAATACAGTCTATGAAATCATTAAATGAACTATATCCAGAAGTATTTTTATATTGATAAACTTTACTCTAAAAAATTCAGTTTCAGTATTAGTCTCATCCAACAAATGGGATTTTTGAAATTGAAATTCAGCAACAAATATGAATTATTTTGATGCATCCAAATATCCCATCAATTTAGAAACTGATTTGTATTCTTTGACTGGCTGAAGAACATTTTTAACAGAAAAGTAATACATTACTTAAAATTTCAAGACTTTCTGGTAATCTTTGTTTCAGCTATTTCAATAAGCATAAAAGAAATTGTTGTACATTTATTTTCATTGTTGGTGATTTTACCATGATTTTTTTAATTCTTCAATTTTATTTTCAAAACTAAAACCTTAGGGATTAGGATCTAAATATTCTTCAGCTTCAGAGGTTGGTATTTCATGTTAAGCGCATTCCTACACCTTTGACCAATCTCCTCCACTCTTCCCAGTTCTCCATCATATCTTCACAGTTTCTTTCAAGGTTTGTGTCCTCCAGCAACTGTTGCACATATATATTCAACAAGGTCTGCTTCTATCATTTGCTGGTTTCCCATTGTGATAGTTGATGTACAACTTCATATTTTCTTCATCAATAATGTCCCATGAACTTAAGTTTGTGTTATTTGATGGTTTGTATTAATAATGGTATATTTCCATATGATATGCTGTTTGCTGAATGTTGCTCCCACAGAACTTTCTTCACCCTCCCTAACATTTTGGTATATGTTCCATTTAACATACTTTCTATTACTTTCATAAGTGTCCAGCATTCAGATCCATTTGTCAATATGCTTTCTACAACAGCTATTAAAAAAAACTATATTTTATGGTCATTAAATAGATTTCTTTCTCATATTGAGGACATCTTGCACATTGCTGACCATGCCACTTCTTTCTTACCTCACTTGAGCTTTCTATCCCCAATCTCAGACATTTGAAGTAATTTACATATTTCAAGTTTGCACCCTTTGGTGATTTAATGTGGTCCTTTAGTTGATTGAAAACCATAAACTCAGACTTATCATCATTGGTGTGTAGTTTAATATGTTTTGTAGCTTCCTCAACTCATTGACTTCCTTGATAGCATTAAAAGTAAGAGCTCTGTCATCTGCATAATCTGTATCAGTAATTATAGTTGCAGAATGACATCTGATATTTTGAGGAACCATTTTTGGTAGATTTAGTTCATTTCCATATGATCTTACTATTAATGTTAAATCATCTAATAATTTGGCTTTAGCAGCAGCCTTTGACACAAATAATTTATTTAAACACTGTACTTCACCAAAAATGGAATGCATAAATAATATGCCAAATTCTTTTCATCTGAATACATTTCATAAAGGATTTCAATAATAAAGCACGTTTTCAGTATTTCTCATTTGAAAATGGATTTTTAATTCAAGCCATTTGAGTTATTATTCCTCCCACAGTTAGTTGAATAGATAACTACCTATCTTGCAGCTCATAGGAATGTTGAATGGGTTTTCTCCATCATTAATTGTTTGATATAGGTTTTTAGATGCCATCTGTCTTAATGACGAGAGAGAAAACCATTTGCGTGTTTCTGATATAATAAATTCCAAGTTTCTTGGTAGACAGCCAGCAGAAGCATGAGACACTGTTAACTGAAGTGAGTGACATATATATAATTAAAATATATGAAGGAATTTCAAGCTACAAGTTTCTTTGAGCTCTCCATATAAATGTGTGAGTGTGTGTGGAGAGAGAGAGATAAAGACAGACAGACAGAGCTAGCAATGGTAACCTGCAGTGGTATGTATATGTGTGCGTGCACATGTGTATTGTTTATAACAGATGAGGTAAAGTATGATTATATTTATTTGATTAAAGACATGTTACTTAAATTTTACATGTAGATGATCATTCAGACAACAGTTCTGTATACCATAATGAAATGTTCATTGATGACATCAAAACCTAACTATTTCATTGGCTAACACAGATCATGAGTTATTCATAAAGGTATGCTAATTCTCAAAGGACAGATCATTTCTTTTTGTGAGGTGGCAAATTTACTTGATTTATTATCAAATTCTTGAATGAAAACTTATCAAAATTGACAAAGATAAGCAAAAATAATAATTAGTAAAAAATAATTTGGATGGACAAGATTTTCTTGTCTTGATGTTTCTGTTGTACTACTTGTTTTGAGAAGGGGCAAGTGTCTGTACTTGACTTGTTAGTGGAAGATGATATTTCAGCTTGGTATTAGATATTGAGTCTTACATCACACTGTGAGTCAGCTCTAAATTGTAGGTGTAGACAGTTTGCAGTTCAAAATCATTTGATATAGGAATATGCTTGAAGGCTTGGAGTTTAAATTTTGCTGCATGGTGGGAGAACCGGAATGTTTCATCTTTTCTGTTCAAGATACAGCCAGGTGGGTCTACTACAATCTACACAGAAAACAAGAGCTACTATGACCATTGTATGCCTTTGATTTTGCTACAATACTCCATTTTACCATCAGATTTTCTTTTCTGTCTTAAAGAACTGAAATATATTTTCCAAGGAATGTTATATTGCATTTATTTCTGGATCTAAACAAATTGATGTACTCTGGGTTTCGTGTCAGCTCAATATATGCTCTTACTGTGTGGTCTGCCAGTTCTGCATCTACTCTGAATACTATTTCTTTTGACAGTCATGTCTCTGCTATTACATTGGAGTTGGATTGTCTTTTGTTTATAGATTAGTGATTTACTTTGCATTTGTATTTATCACAACTTTTAAGTTGATTTCTTTCAAAGTTCTGATTAGTATCTTTCTTATTTTTTTAAATACAAAAATAAGCACACAACAAACTACTTGACACAATGAAAATGTGGCCATGAGGCAGTTTGTTAATATTGAAGTCAAATCCAACAGCAGAGTTACCCCATTCAATGTTATAGAATTCCACCCATCCATTTCTAAAAGTATTCTCCTGAAGGCTTTGGAATTTAAAGAAAATGTATACTGCTATAATCAAAGCTAGTATCAGTATCATACTGAATGCAAGGGTGTCATTATCATTTTATGACAATTCTTTCTAGTGAAGGAATAGAAATTTCAAATCTGGTCAAAGGATACATACTACACACTGAAAGAAACAGTACTAGAATAAAGCTTTACAAAATGATGGACTTGAAATATCAGACAACATCAAAGGGCATTATATGTACAAACTTAGAAAGATAATCAAAAATGTTAAAGAATTCAATTTAATAATTATGATAAATACAAACCCGAAGGTAACAAATTTCCTAGATGGAACTCTGAAAAAAAGCACTGGTATGCACCATCCCTACTATAAATCTAATGAAATATATATATATAAATAGGAGTCCCAATCATCCCATGACCTTACAGTACATTATAGACAATATAAGCAGACACACACACCTACATTATCACTAAACAGAAAAGAGCATGTGGCAAAGCAGTCCCACACAACTATAGAGCTTCACATAGCCATTGTTAAAACACCAAGAGGAAATACATAGAGCAACCAACAGTAAATAACACCAAATGTAGAAATATGAATATCATCTGGTTTAATCCTCCTCATAGTTTAAATGTAACTGCAAACATAGTGAGGAACTTTCTTATACTAATCAGTAGAAACATCCTCCACTTCATGCAGAAAACTCAAACTCTTCAACAAAAATCCTGTTAAAATCTATGAGTAACCTTGGATTACAGATCACTAATCACAATTTTTAAAATCTGTAAACACTAGACAAATAATCTAGCATTTTGGCACATAAATGTCCTGTTCCCTTTCTCTCTGTCTGTTTTATCACAGTTACAATAATATCTATTCCTCTGAAATAGTTACCTACATGCTACCTCCAAATATTTTTCCTTCACCCATTCTCCTAGCACCACTGTCTCAACATCCAGTCCTTTCTTCACAGTACTTCATTTTTCTGGAATTAACCTTCCAACCCATATTTTTTTCTGAAGACATCAATTTACAGGTTTATCAGACTGGATATCAGCTATTCAAATCTTTCCAGTCTCCTCTTGACTAAACTTTACACAAAATCTGCCTGTTCGCCCACTTGCTCATTTAATCATTCTTTTCCTTTAATATAGTAACTGTATTACACTCACTTTGTAATCTAACAGCAATGTTCTGTTGGAAAATTTAAATGACTCAACATTAAATTGGTTAATAGACTTCCCAGTTGTTTATTGAACAAAATATGTATCAATTAAAAGCTCTGCATTTAATATGTACATACGCTCACACATGTACACACTCACAGAAACAAACATACAAATAGGCGCAAACACTTTCATTTCTTTCTCTTTCTCAAATACTCACAAGCATACATATATTATGTATTTGTGTATGCTTGTGTGTATAATTAGCTTACTGCTAATTTTATATATACCTATGTATGTATTTGTGTGTGTGCTACACCCAATAAGTACCACCACCTTTTGCTACATACATAATGCTGTCTCCTTAGACAATATGCTCTATTTACAACAGTGTACCTAGCTGTATATTAAGCACCACCACTTCCTACAACAGCTATCAGGAATCATCAAGGGAGCCTTTACATGGTCGTTCAACCTTCTAGAAATGACAGTCAAATCGACCTCAAATTATACCCTACCATCTTCAAAAGGTTAAGGACACATTAGATAATGTAATTCTTGTGGTAATATAAATAGCCATGACTGGAATATTGTTTATCATAAGTTTAGTTGATCAGAACTGAACTGGGCCAGTCTAAACATCTACAGCCATTGTGTTGTATCTCTTTAGACAAGACACTCAACTTGCCACCACAGTCTATCTATTTAAAATAACTACAACAACCTACAGGTTTGTTATAGCATATGTTGTGTGTGATAAAGATGGCTTTTAAATATCTGTTTCTGTGTTTCATGTTGCTGATCTCATTTTTCATAATTCTATCTTGGGTTACGATGACTATGTCATGATGACTATTTTTCCTGCTCCGTGGCTGATAAATTAAATACCTTAATATGTTTGGGATAGATTAATTTCAATCAACAACACACACACATTCTTTTACTTGTTTCAGTCATTAAACTGCGGCCATACTGGGGCACCGCCTTGTTAGTCAAACAAATCAACCCCAGTAGAAATTTTTTCAAGCCAGGTACTTATTCTATAGGTCTCTATTGCCGAACCACGTATTGACGTAACAAGCCATCACCGGCTGTCAAGCGGTGGTGGGGGACAAAGACACACACATACATATATATATATATATATATATATATACACACACACACACTTGCCATCTTTTCATCATGTGATCCACACGTGTGTTCCTGAACCTTCTCCTTGCCACCGGATTCTTTCCTCTCCTCTTTCCAACGAAGGGCTATGCCTGAAATGTGAAATATACTTTTTTTACATGTGTGTCCTCTTGACTTGTCTTTTATTGTTCATTACTTATATATATATATATGACGGGCTTCTTTCAGTTTCCATCTACCAAATCCAATCACAAGGCTTTTGGTCAGCCCAAGGCTACATACATATATAAATGCATGCATATCAGCCTTAGGAAAATAAGCTGTTTTGTTATAGCTTTTTTTCTTTTTACTTTTATTATTTGGCTTAATCCTTTAGTATTCAGATTATCCTGTCAAATGTAATGCTCATTTATCCATTATACATTATCTTGTAGCTTTGAGAATTTAATGATGTGATTATTTTCAAAACAACAACTTTGTAGGATAGGTGTGAGAGGCCAGATATGGCCGGTTTGCGCGTAAAATAGATTGTATATTTGAGCCTGATATGGCCTGTTTAAATACTAAAGGGTTAAGATGGCAAACTGGCAGAATCTTCAACGTGTTGGACAAAATGCTTATCAGTATTTCTTCTGGCTTTTTACATTCTGAGTTTAAATTCTGCTGAGGTCAACTTTGCCTTTCATCCATTCAGGGCCAATAAAATAAAATATCAGTCAAGTACTAGGGCTGGTGTATTCAACTAAAATTGCTGGCTTTGCACCAAAATTTGAAACCATT
The DNA here is from genome assembly GCA_027564515.1 of Octopus rubescens. Taxonomy (NCBI): domain Eukaryota; kingdom Metazoa; phylum Mollusca; class Cephalopoda; order Octopoda; family Octopodidae; genus Octopus; species Octopus rubescens. Next base: position 13,976,442 of record JAOPUL010005855.1, on the reverse strand, counting down.
ATTAGTTTGGTGTGAAAGAAAGATCAATGGCCATGATTCTTGGAGACTGGTGAGATCAATGTTCTTAATGTTTCACTTAAATTGTTCCAAGCTGATGGCTGAAGGTGAGACATGTGCAAGGCAAGGAAGTTGGACACAATATTGGTGATGAGAGAAGGAGTGATAAGTGAGTTGAGAGTGCTAAGTGGCAATAGCACAAGACCAGCCAGTCAACCAGTGAATGATTTCATGCTAATCAGTTGAGTGTCATCTACATTGGACGTAGGCTAAGATGTTTCTGCATGCAGCAGCATCCCCATCCCATACATGGGAATAGCAATCAATTGTGGGTCTTACATGAATTTTCTTAATAGTTTTAAGGGCTGAAGTATTTTCTGACTCTGAAGAGAAAGGCTAGTCTTTGCTACAATTTGGAGGAATCTAGGACAACATTATCTAATGTAATTTCCTTTTTTCAGACAGCAGATTATAATTTTAAGGGAATATAGCTGCTATTACTAGTAGCTCAAAAGCCATGTAGAGGCTGCTCTCTAGGCTCATAGAAAAATAAGCTGTTGCTGCTTTTGTTATTGTTCTTGCTTAACCCCAGATTAAGCAAATCTGTGATCAAAGTTATTTCAGCAATGACCATCTCATCTTTTTTTTTTCTTTCAAACAATGTTTTTCGGACAACATTCTATAAAGCGCCCTTCCTTTTTCTAAAACAATACCGTATGATTTAAAGGAGACTTTGCTGATATTTCTAGCAGTTTTAATGACCATATAGAGGTGCCTTCATTGGTTGGTTCACAGCAAGGTTTTTCATCTCACCCAAAAGATATAATTCTTCAAGCTGTACTTCTAACTCTTCTTCTTTGATTCTTGTTCCACCCTAACACTATCCTAATTCCCCAAACACTGTACTATATTTTATGTCTTAGAGTTCTTCGAAACCATTTCTACAATTTGCCGCCAAAAATACCCACTTTTTAAAAAATGTATATTTCCTTCATTTTTTTTCATTTGTATTTCTATTTATTTAGTTAGTTATCTCTACTTATCTTCTTTTTTGTGTGTGTTCGTTTTTATTCTTGCTTTTTTTTTTTCTTTGAAATGTCTGGTATTGGGTAACCGTTTGTGAGCCCCATCACTACCATCTCCCCTACCCTCCATACTACACAGATGGAGGATAAATGTAGCTTGTTGAGAAAAACCTCTGAAGGTGGTGGTAAGAGTAGTAGGATGTTTGGAGGGGGAGGAAACTGTAGACAAAGAACAACAACACAAAGTAGAAGATAGACAAAACAGGAAGAATTTAATGGGAAACAGAAAGAAGAAATAACACAAAAACGGAATAAATAAACTTAAATATTTTAAAATCTCCATCTTTGACCTGTTTTTGTGTGGGTGTTGTTTTCTTGTAAATTGTGTGTGTGTGTGTGAGAGAGAGGAATAGAGGCAGACAGGCAGGCAAACAGATAGACAAAGTTAGTCAGATAGATAGAGAGGGAGAGAGAAATTTGATACAAAACCAAAATGTCAGACAAAGAAACAGAGAAAAGACAATGATTAGTGTATGAGACCAAACGACAGTGTGTGTGTGTGTGAAAGGTAACAAAAGACAGTGTAAAACAGACACAAAATGAGACAAAGAAATATTGGGCTAACCCTTTAGCATTCAGATTACTCTGTCCAATGTAATGCTTATTTATTCACATTGTTTTAAATTAATCAAGCATTATCTCGTAGCTTTAAGATTTCAACGATATGACTGTATATTTTTAGAATGACGTTGTAGGGTAGGTGTAAGAGGCCAATCTGGCTGGTTTGAGCAAAAGACAGGTAATATGTTGGTCGGATTTGACCAGTTTGAATGCTAAGGGTTAAATGCAATGTCAGAGACAATTTGAAGAAGGCAGGCAATTTTTTTTTTCTTATGATCTTATCAAATAAATACATGGGTCAGTGCCTGCGACTTTTGCAGGCCCACCCAAAACGGATAAGATTGATGTGATTAAAGTTCATTGTGAACATTTATAGATTGACATCTACAGGATTAAAAAAAAACAGGTAGGGATAGAATTCCAGAGGAGTACGATTCTTAGGAAGTAGGATTGATAAGAAATGTTTAGTGTAGGATCTGGGAGATGATCGACATTAGGGAAGATGAGAAGGGTAGCTATTGAAATGTCATGTGTGTCTGGATGGAGAGGGCTTGTAGCTTGTGGTTCAGAGGCCGATGTAATAAGAGACAGGTGAGTGTTGGTGAGTAAATCTTTTGTTAATTAATTAGCCTCTGTTTCTTTTTGTTTGTTTATTTTTTAATGGCTGAGTCAGAAGAGGAAAGACAGTTCACATGGTCCTTTTCAGAGCCTCTGTGACTGGTGGGAGAAAAGTAGGACATTATCAAAAGACTGAAAACCTTATGCAAATGCTTATTATAATAATAATAACAATCCTTTCTATACTGGGCACAAAGGCCTGAAATTTTCGGGGATGGGGATGGTCGATTCAATCGACCCCAGTATTCAGCTGGTTCTAATTTTATCGACCCCAAAAGGATGAAAGGCAAAGTCATAGGCATAGGCACATCAGAAGTAGTGTTGGCAAATTTTGGGAAACATGGTGCCATGTAAAATGTACCCAATATATTCTGTAAAGTGTTTGGCGTTAGGAAGGACATCCAGTCAATAGAAACCATGCCAAAACAGACAATTGGAACCTGGTGCAACTCTCCAGCTTGCCAGCTCCTGTCAAACTGTCCAACTCATGCCAGCATGGAAAACAGACATTAAATGATGATAATGGTGGTAATGATGATGATGATGATGGACTTCACTAAAAGCACCCTGAGACCAAGAAGTGGTATTCAGCTGCACAAACCAGAAGAATCCCTCCAGTGGGCTTCCACACAATTTCTACCTTCCAAATGTTATTCACAAGGCTTTGGTAAAAGATACCTTCCCAATGTGCCATACCGTAGGATTGTACTTGTAATCTAGCAATTCTTAACCACACAGCCAAACCTGCACCCACGGATGCAGTCTAGAATGTTTGTGTCTGTAGTACTTTGGATATCGATGGTGTTTGCAATATGAGTCATGCTTGAGTTTTGTAGAGCATCAGTATCTGATGTATATCCTCTCATTTCATTTCCTTATCTACTTTTTAATGCTTGCCTGGGTCACATGGAATTTGTTGAGGCAGATTTTCTATATCCTGTTGCCAACAAAGCATAATTTCATCATGGCTGGATGTGTTTTTACAAGAAATTAGAAATGAAGGCCACCACTTGTCTGAAGAGCAGTATCACAGCATAGAGTATATTGTGAGTAAGTTAGAGACATGGACAAAATAAGAGGAGCAAAGAGAGAGAGAGAAGGAAAAAGAAAGAGGTAAGAGAAAAATAAACAAGAAAAAGTGAAAAACAATGAGAAAGGAACAAAGGAGTGAGAGAGAGAGATAGATAAAAAAAGTAGAGAAACAGAGACATTAAGATTGAGAGACAGATAAATTGAAAGGAAAAGAAATGGATAAAAAGCGGGAGAGACTAAAACATCAGAGAGAGTAAGGCAAAATATGAAAGGGAGAGAGATGCTTGATATTTATCCTTTTTAGAACACATTTCTCCTGCAGCTTTTGTTTGTCTTTTTATTCCCATATGGATTGATATACAAAAGTACAATATCATTAATATTGATGACGGTGGTGTTAATAATGATAATAATAATAATAATTTCTTTTATTTAGCCACTGAGAACAATTCATTCATGCATACAAAATAAAATATGAAATGTTTAGATTAGGGAGTTATAAATAGGTATGGGGAAGGATAAACAAATTTTATAAAAATAAAGAGAAGTGGGTCAGAGATGTTGAACAAAGAAAATACTTTAAAAATTTGTGTAAAAATAAAGATGTATAAATAAATTACTGCAAAAGAAAACATGCAATAAATAAAATGACATTTAAAAAGTACTTATAGAAAAATCCTTGGGCTTGTCCGCCCACACAATAGGTGAGGCCCTATTAGTGAAGTAAAGTCAGAGCATCCCTCTCCTGCCTGCCACCATTTGTACTGGAGCCTGGTGCACCCAAGGTTCTCACCAACATCTTCAGCATGAAGTAGGAGTAGGGTACTATTATTTTTACTAAAAATCTGTCATTTGAAGGCAGGGCCATCGCTAAGCCCCTGCGGTTGCAGGGGGCCTCCGCAGTTGAGGGGCCCCATGTTAAGATCAAAATACATAGATGAGCCATCTATTTACTTTGGTTAA
>JAOPUL010005855.1:13885190-13898542 GCA_027564515.1 Octopus rubescens | reverse complement strand
CCATCGTATATATATATATATATATATGTATGTATGTGCCGGTGATACACTCTCTGGAGTGGTTGGCATTAGGAAGGCATCCAGCTGTAGAAGCCACGCCAAAAATAGACTGGAGTCTGGTGCAACATCCCAGCTTGCCAGTTTCCAGTCTAACCCATGCCTGCATGAAAAAACAGACGTTAAATGATGATATATATGTACATATGAATATATATCATTTATTGAGAGCTACTCCGGGTTTCGCGCCATGAAAAACAACTCAGACAGCATTTAATAACACGTCTATTGCTTACATGTTGTCCTCAGGTTCTGAGGACCGCATGTAAGCCAGAGGCACATTTGAGTCTGACGAATCTTCTGTATGGCCAAGCGTTTTATAGGTGCAAAACCAATGGTCACTCCCTGAGCGTCCATAACAGTTTACTTCTCAAAAAATACGTTACTGCTTTAATGTTTTAGTGTGTTTCTTCTTCGGATATATAAACTACTGGCGACATATATGTGTGTGTGTGTATATATATATATATATATATATATATACACACACGCACACACACACACACACATATATATACACACACACACAGAAAGAGAATGTGTGTGTGTAGAAGGGGAAATAACTCTTAACACCATTCAAGGTACATAATTTCCGATTTCGTCTGATGATAGTTTGTGACTTCGGGTAATTATTGACCATTTCGATGAAATTTTAAAAATATACAGAAGTCGTAGCAAACATTTTATTCATTTTACTTTAGAAGGATTAATTAAACACTAGCTATATCGTGTCACACAAAAAACTCGTTATCACCAATACAATTTTATCCTTAATGATGTCCCTGTTTGCAAGGGAGATAATAAGGAAAGCACGATATAGAGTTTTCATTGATAAGCCCCTGAAATTATCGTTATTTCAAGCCAAGGAGGGAAATTCTCCACCAGCAGCTATCGGACTGATAAATACCAACCCCGATCCCACCCCACAAATATTACTTCAATGTTTTGACGCGTCTTTTTTTCTTTATTAATGTATCATTGTAATTCATTTTTCTTCACCATGATGTTGACAAGTTTAAAAAATAAAAAAAAAACATCTTAATTTTACTTAACATGGCAATTTATCCGCCTCCCTTTCAATCCGCACAGCTACCCCACCCACCCACCACCACCCAATTGGAAAATATCCCTCTCTCTCTCTCATGACGATCACTGCTCTATGCAGTCGTGCGACCTGCTGTAAATACCAAGAAAATTTCTCTGAAAATCACACCTCAGGGCCTTAAAAAATGGAAAGATACTCAATACTCTAAACTCTGAAAGATAAAGGATAGTCCCAGCTGAACATCCTTCATCAGAGGTTTGATCCACGAATGAATAAGGAAATGGCCATCATTAGATTCGTTAAACAGTAAACTTGACCAGGGCCGGTCTAGGGCTTAAACAACAACAACAACTACTACTACTACTACTACTACTATATCCCTATTTAATTCTATCTTAGGAATTTTAGAATTCATTTTAGAAAATGAAAGTGCATCATTGGGTTCTTCAAACATTGTACAAAACAAATATATATTTTTCACATTATGTATTTTTAGCTTAAAAAAAGAAAAGAAAAACTAAGAAAACTTGTAGTAACTGCTACTTTGGTTATATTCTAACAGTCAAACTAACGAGGTGGCCACTACAAGATTGCTTGCCTTGCTAGAATAGCTGCCATATTTCCCTTAAATCATACACTGCTGTTTTAAAAATGAGACAGATATACTATATTATATACTCTCAGATGCAATAGGTCCGAAAAATGGACAGGGGGTCGAGGTTAGAACATCTTTCATAACATACCTTGTCAATTAGGGCTGGTTTGAAATATTAGGAGATTCGGGCTCTCATCCTTGAGAGGAAAATTGACAACTTATACCCAGCTATTATAGACATTATATTTCAGTAAGGAAATAATATATAAATGTTTGTACTCACAGCTTATGGTTCAGTTGCTACAAATTTAACATTTCCACTCTTAGATACTTTGAACTTTAGAGATTCTCAACCATATATCCTCACTACATCAGGCTGCAGTGTGTTTGTATATATCATCATCATTATTATCATTTAGCGTCTGTTTTCCATGCTGACATGGATTAGATGGTTTGACTGGAGACTGGCTAGCCAGGGAGCTGCACCAGATCCCAGTCCATTTTGGCTTGGTTTCTACAGCTTGATGCCCTTCCTAACACCAACCACTCCAGAGAGTGTACCGGATGCCTTTAATGTGTCACCGGCACGGGTGTTTTTAACGTGCCACTGGCATGAGTATATATGTATATATATATATATACACACACACACATGCATGCGCATACACATACACCAAATTCTTCCCTTCCATTAAAGTCCCTCTTCTATTGATGTGGGCTTTCTTTGGAACCTCAGTTTCCTATCTTGCTTTTAAACCCACCTTTCTTCTTAATGGTCAAGCTTAAAAATTACTTAAAAACATCAATGTAATTCTTCAGCCCCATCAATGTTTTGTTTTTTTTATTTTTAGGGATCATTTATCTTCCCTAAGTTAGTTTATATTCTGAATGTTATTCCCTCATTCAGTTTCTTGCCATTTCTGCAACCTTTTAACAATCTAATTCTTGAGAAACTTGAAAGCTTGGCCAATGTTGAGTTCACTTTGGTATCCATTTCCCAAATGATTCAGATGCCTGAGTTTATATAAATGCCTCTCTTTATTTCTCTCCTTCTTCTTTTCTTTTATGCTTGTTCTTCTTTTGTAGGCAACATTCTCTTTCTAACATGGACTAGCTTTAACAGGGAGGTGGGTGAAGCTCTACAACTATGTAGAAGGGGTTTGGGTTGTTAGTTCCAAAGCGAGGAAAAGCAACTCAGAGAGTTTCCAACAATTTACAGTTAAACCACAGTTTTTGTCTCCCCTTTTAATCAATCTGATCAAAATTTAAGGTGCCGCCTAGTTTCTCCTGGAGCCAAATTTCTGGAGACTGTGTCAACACTTAGCCCATAGCAAACATGGGTAGCTCTGATGAGCTCCACATCTCCAAACCCCTCAAAGTCAGAGTTGGTCTATGTAGGCGAATGAGATGTCATTGAAATAAGCCCCTTGATTTTGAAGGTTATAGTGGATAATCATGTGTTAGGAAGAGAGTTTCTTACATCCAAGAAAGTAAGGCTCCAGTCCTCCTGTTTTGTAAATGCTTAGCTAATAAAACACACACTTGCAGGATTTGCTCCCTAAATCTACAAGATCAAAATTATATTGTCTATTGAATTTTGTCCAAAGATTTACCAGTCCAGTCATCTCCATTATCCTTAAAACAAGGAAAAATACAAATTTCTAACAATGATAGATTTGAGGAGTGGAGAGAGAGTTTAGTTGACTAAATCGATGACAATACTTGACACAGTACTTCATTTTATAGATCCTGGAAGAAAGGAAGGAAGGACTAAGTTGACCTTGGCAGGATTTGAATTCAGAATGTAAAGAGGTACAACAAATTACTATGAGGTCTGGCATTCTACAATTAAACTATGAAAAATAGTTGTTCTTAACACTAGCATGAATCTAGAAATTTGTAGAAAAGTTGTAAGTTGACTGAGTAAAATGTCTGGTACTTATTTTATCAACCTGCCATCACAAGGAGAAAGGCAAATTCCCCCTTTTTTTAATTATCTGTTAAATTCAAGAGAGGTCATCAAGGAAGATGTTCTCAAACTGACAGCCTGACCCAAATGCTTACAGCAGAGTGGACTCTGCAAAAGGTGCCATCTGGCACCTTGGGTGCCTTTAGCTGAGTTCCCTTTGTTGGTAGTATTAAACTGGGTGACTATATCTTAGATGCCTTCAAGGTATATGTTAATCTTTAGTATTGGTTTTGTATCACACTACCCACCTTAACTCCTTATTGCCATAACTCTGTGGGAGAGCTCGTATTTAGTTATAGTCCATAGGTTCATAGTCTATTGGAATTCTCTAATGTGTTACTATTTCTGCCATTGCTACTACTCTCAAACAATATGGATTTTTAACTTTGGCTCAAGGCCATAAATTTTGAAGAGAAGTTTAGCCAATTTAATCGACCTCTGAACTTGACTGGTAATCGTTTTATTGGCTCTGGAAGAATGTAAAGTAAATCTGAACTTGTTGCGGCATTCAGCCGGGGTGGGTTGAGCCGGCTCCCAGTGAATTTGCAGTGTAATTCTGCAAATTCATTGAGGGTTTCTTGAGCTGAAGGGATTGTCCATGAAAGCAGTTCTCCTCTGTATTCGTAAGCCACTGTGGGGAACCGAGAGGCAGGTTGGCTTTAAGGAACGGTTATAGTGCCGAACACTCGTTTTTCACACCCAACCCATTTTGCAGAATCAGTGTCATGATGGGAACGCAAGGGAGGAGGGTTTGACCGGCAGAGGTGAATCGCATTCAGATGGCGCATCAGGTTTGCACATCGCCAATGAGCCATTTTTTAGACCGGCAGGAGCACGTCCCCACTGCCCAGCTCAGGCATACTGGCCCTTTAGACACCTGAACTTGGCAAGATTTAAATACAGCACATAAAGGGACGGAACTAAACAACACAAAGTTTCTGTTGCTCTTTTAATGTTGCTATCCAGCATCATCAGCAGTAAGAAATGGTGAGGGAGCCTCTAATCAGTTGCTCAACATGCTAGAGAAAACAACCAACTTTCCCTCATACTACACCTTACTGTCTTAAAAAACAAACGAGGATACATTTAATGATGTAGTCCTAGATACATTGTGCCTAAAAAATAACATGTAGCCATACTGGAAGTTGTTTGATTATAGCTGGCTAAACAACACAAGAAATAGTGATTTCTAACATAAGCACAAGATGATACATTAGAAGTAGGGTATATGTAGTCAATTATTTTTGATAGGAACTCAGAATATAAAGGGATGTAACTAAATACCACAAGGTACTTTATCCAATATTCTACCTATCGATAACAGAGTGTAAATGCTTGACAGATCAGCTCGAGAGAGGACCTCCATGTCTGGGACCTTGTCTTACCAGGTGATTTTTCAACAGATTTCTCAGACAACTTATGTGGAAGTAGTTTAGCCATTTGGCATGGCATTCGTAAACCATCCAAGTCTTGCAGGCATACAGTAATGTATGCAGTACAACTGCTTGGTACACCCTCAACTTGGTGGCCAGCTTAATGCCTTTCATCTCACATACTGATTCACATAGCTGCCTGAAGGCTGAGCTTCCCTTTGCGGTGCGTTTGTCGACTTCATCATCAATATTCACAGATCTGGAGAGTCTGCTGCCGAGGTACGTGAACTTATTAACTACCTTCAGAGTTTCCCCTTCGACAGTGACAGTTGGTTCTACATACTGCTTTTGTGGGGCAGGTTGGTGCAGGACCTCTGCCTTCTGAGTGCTGATTGTGAGACCAAAGGTGTTGCAGGCAGTTCATGTTCTGTTGCATCTGAGCCTCTGTGGCAGCATTGAGTGCACAGTTGCCTGTGAACAGGAAGTCGTGCATTAAGTCCTCTTTCACCTTGGTCTTGGCCTGTAGTCTCTGCAGGTTGAAGAGTCTGCCATCAGTCCTGAAACTGATCTTGATACTGGTCTCGTGAATGCAACAGAAGAATCTCCACTGTCCAGCACCTGAGCGAGCATGCCGCCATTAAGCTGATGCACTATGCTGATGAATTTGTCTGGGCAGCCGAACTTCCCCATCATCTTCCAAAGACCCTCACAACTGACAGTGTCAAAGGCCTTGGTTCAGTCTACAAACGTTGTGTATAGACCCCTGTTTTGTTCCTGACACTTCTCCTGGGGTTGGCATGCTGCAACGATCATGTTGACTGTCCTACGACCCTCTTTGAAGCCACACTGACTCTCTGGTAGATGCCCGTCTTCCATGTGTTGAGCGAAGAGGTTAGGGAGGACTCTTGCAAGGATCTCGCCAGGAATGGCAAGGAGAGAAATTCCTTGGTGGTTGTCACAGGACTGCTTCTTCTCCTTTCTCTTGCAGAGATGGACAATAGAAGCATCTTTGAACTCCTGAGGAACAATTTCCTGTTGCCACATGGTCTGAAAGAGGTTGGTGAGCCTTTGTGCCAAGACAGGCCACCCTGCCTTGTATATTTCAGCTGGGGTAAAGTCAGAGCCTTTCCATTTGAGAGATGTTTAATCACTTTCTGGACCTCTGCTTCTGTTGGAGTCTCTGCCAGAGAAGTGTTGATGTCAATTTGGGGCATGCGAACAATGGCCTCAGTGTTGGTAGAAGATGGCCTGTTCAAGACTTTCTTGAAGTGCTCTTCCCATCTTTTCAGTTTTGCGTTTTTGTCAATGAGGAGAGTGGCCCTGTCAGCACTGAGCAGTGGTGTTGTTCCAGAGGACTGTGGCCCATAGATGGCTTTCAGGGCATTGTAGAAGCGTTTGGAGTTGTTGCTGTCAGGACTGGGTGGTGTTCAGAGACGTAGTGTACAACACTGCATTTACTCATCTAGGCCAGAACACACATAGACACCAAGACTGGTTTGATGAAAACGATGATGAAAAAGCATGACACCTACAGAGTCTCTCAGCAAGACAGTACATCGGCTTCTAAGAAAACATCCCACAATGCTATCAAAAGCAAGGTGTAGGTAAAGCTCAGAGAGATGAAGGATTCCTGGTTCAGCAACAAGGCAGATGAGATACAGAAGTATGCTGACAGGGGAGAGGGGTATGTAAGGCTACATTATCTAATGTGTCCTTTCATTACTTAAGACAGCTGGATGTACTCTGAGGGATATTGTTCTCTTCACTTTTCAGCACTAAGTTAATGTATGTATGTATGCATGTATACATATGTATGTATGTGTTGTATGTATGTATGTACACACAAAAATACACACACACGTGCACATATGCACACACACACACGTGTGCTCACACAAACACACACACGTGCATGCACAAACACACATGCACAAACACACACACATGTGCACGCATACACAGGGTAGAAGAGAGAAGCTTAAAATGACATGTGATAAAGTAATGAAGATTGATCTCAAGAAACTGAACCTCACAAGGGAAATGACCAAGAACTGCAGAAAGTAGTGATGAGTAGTGCTGAAGTAGTCCTGTCCACCCATACTAGCATGGCAAAACAGATGTTAAAATGGTAGATGTGATGGAGGTTGGGATGTTTAATATATCTTCATTTAAGTATCTCATCCATTATGATTCTTTTAAGTTTGCATCTACTGCCCTTCCCCTCTCTCTTATTCACTATACCATACTGCCTGTATAATAAGGAATGATATTGGGTTTGCCTGTTTGAATTCCCTCGCCATCATTCTTTTAGCACTCTACCTCACTTTCATTTTGCCATTTGTGCTTTAAGGGATGGTATCAGATCTATCCACATCCAATTCTCTTTACCATCATCCTTCTTTACTGCTAGCTATCACTCTCTATCCTCCATGTCACTATTTACTAACATCCACCCACATTACTCCTTATATCACTCTTTGTTGACATACATCATTCTCTCCTCCAATATCTGTCTCCCTTCTATTGCTCTCCCTTGCCTCATCACACCACTCATGCTGTTTTTCTATTCAATATCCTTACCAACAACTAACACATAGCTACCTATCACTGTCTCTCTTCCATTACTGTCCCTACTACCCTTTTGCTCCTGTTTCTGCCATCATATTAATATTCTATGTTGTTTTGCCCTCTAGCTCTGGTTCTATCCATCTTCTCAGATATGCTTTCCAAAAGCAAGGAGACATTATAGAGCAGAGAAGACTCTTTAGTTTTGCAAGATAGGGCAACCTCTCTAGTGTTGGTAAAATAATAAAATAGACCCATACACTATGTAAAATGCTTGGCATTAAGGAAGGCATCTAGCCATAGAAATCAAGCAAAATGGAATATTCAAGTAAGTCGTGGAGGAGGGAAGTGTGTGTGTGTCATCATCATCATTTAACGTCCGTTTTCCATGCTGGCATATATATATATATATATATTACTGTTGAATGTGTGTATATGTTTATACACACACACACACACTGGAGTGTAGTCCAAGAAACTATGTAGAAAATGGACTAAACCAGATACAACTGGTTGACTTAAGAACTAACTTAAACCATGATAACCTATCCAACTCAATATCAGCCTGAAAAGGGACTCTTTTCATGACCTCCAGGACCTGTAAGATGAAGTTATCCTCAAACCGTAGACGTGGTCCAAATGCTTGCAACAGAGTGGACACCACTAAAGGTACCCAGGGGCCAGAAGGTGGTGTTAAATCAGGCAATAGATTAAGTCTCCCACCAAAAAATCAAGAAATTTCTTTCCAACAGGCTGACACACAATTTCCACCTTATAAATTTCTCTCACAAACTTTGGTTGACATTAAAATATAAGAGAAGATACTTTTCCAAAGTACTGCACAGTGAGATGGAAACCAAAACCACGTAGCTGTGAAGTGAATTTCTTAAAATTAGTCCTCAGCATATTACTGATGGACTTGGTGCTGGAAGGCAGGAAGAGGAAGAGAGGGAGGCCAAAGAAGACATGCGTTCCAGGAGGACCTGAACAAGATGCATGTTAGCTGGCAAGAAGGGTCACCAGGGAGTGAAGCAAATGGAAGGGACTCATCGCCCAATGTTCCAATAGGAACAGGAGGAAATAAGTAAGTATATTACTGACACTTATTTTATGAACTTATCCCAAGAAGAATAAAAGATGTCAACTTCTACAATGAATCTTTGAGTGGTTTTAGTGTGTTGGTGAGTAAATTTTTGCCTACCTTTCAGTTTATAAACCTGAAAAGAACTCGTAAACTATAGCTTATACTGACATAAATTCTTGCTAAATTATTTTAATTATTTTGATATAATATTTTGTTTATTTGTTACATAATTAAAAACTACCAACCAAACTTATATGTTTTAGTAGCCAAGTCTCTCCCAAATCCTACCCAACCATTTAAAAAAGTTTAAGAGACATATAGTTAAGATAATGTAGTTCTGCTGGATACAGTTTACCTTAATAAAAGACGGGTTCTTTTCTTTTCTATCTTTTACTTGTTTCAGTCAATGGACTGCAGCCATGCTGGAGCACTGCATTGAAGGATTTTAGTCAAACAAATTGACCCCCACTACTTACTTACTTTTTTTAAAGTCTGGTACTTATTATATCAGTCACTGTTTTACCAAACCACTAAGTTACAAGGATGTAAACAAACCAGCACCAGTTGTGAAGTAGTGAGATTGGGGGATGGGGGGGGGGGCACAACCATAAACACAAAGACATACTCACACATACACATGCATGCACACACACACACACACATGCACGCATGCATATATGATGGGTTTCCCCACAGTTTCTGCCTAGCAAATTCACTCACAAGGCAGGTTGGCCCAGGGCTATAGTAGAAGATGCTTACCCAAAGTGCCATGCTATAGGACTGAACTCAAAACCATTTGGTTGCAAAGTGGGCTTCTTTACCACACAGCTTAAACATCTTTATCATAGTTCTGCTCAATCAGGGCTGACATAGTTCTAAGCCATTGCAATAGCAACAACAATAAGAACAACAACATTTTCAGAAATAATTCTTTTTGCAAACAAGTATTTCTTGCATTGGTTTCTAACACTGATATAATATTACAAATTTTCACAGCATAGTCACTTGAATGAACCCTTGTATATGACTGGTACTTATTTTTCTACCTTCAATAATAAAAGGCAAAGTCAATCACAGGCTCAAGTCCACACATTTTATAGAAGAGGTACTGTCAACAGGACTAGATTTAAACTATAGGGGGCCGGGGGGAGGGGGTGCTCATATAGAAGAATTAAAATCTTGGAAAATTATTGATATCTGTAACGTGGATAAAAGAGAATCCATTCCATTTTTTATGACATCAACATATGTTTGTATATTGAAAGAAAGCCTCTTCATGCAAGATTGCTGGGAGGTGGGCCCTCCCTATAATTAGTGCTCCATACTTTTTGTAGCAGAGGGGCCCCAATATCGAGGATAGCCCGGGGCAATCACCCCCTTGGCTCCCCTATAAATCCGGCCCTGACTGTCAAACATTTCTATCTCAGCACTTCACCAGTATTTTATTTTACCAACCCTGGAAGGATTAAAAGCAAAGTCAATATTAGCAGGATTTGAACTCAGAACAGAAAAGGATGCTATTAAATACTGCAAGGCATTTTGTCCAGCACTCTACCAATTCAGCCAGCCATTATCATAATATGTAGGGATAAAATAAGTACCAGTTTAACACTGGGGTCGATGTAATCGACTAACCCCCCTCCCCCAAAATGGCTGGCCTTGTGCCTAATCAGAAACCATTATTACATCTTGTTGGGGGGAGCACTATTTACTCCATATATAGCATGTTTTTAAGATCAAACAGAGATTCTGCCTGCCTCTAGTAAAGCAGTGACATATCTGAGAGGAGGTGACCAAAAAGCCATTCGACATTAGGGAAGTTTAAGTCTCCTAGCAGTATATGAAGGCAATCATCTAGGTTGGTTAAAACCTTTTCCATCCTTTTGAGGCTCTCCTCAAATGAATCACCATGATTTGTAGCATCTGGTGATATGTAGTACATAGTACCATTTTGATCTGTTTAATGTGCACTATCAGTGAGTCAAAGACTGGGTTTGAGTGTGACAAGACTACAGGCATGACATATTCCTAAATGCACATTGCAACTCTACCATGAGTTCTTTCTCTCCTGTATGTATATATATATAAATATATATTAATTTAAACAGTTTGATTCACACACTCAGAATTTCACAGAGTGCTATAAGAGCAACTGGCTTGTTCAGATTCTGGGTGCCCTTTCTTTCGTTTGTCCACTCACTCATATATATATATATATATAATTAATAGTGACAGAAGCCGTATGAATACCAGAATGCAATCTTTTTCTCCAACTTAATGTGGAGGTTGTGTTAGAACACAGAATACTGCGTTATTTACCTTGAGAGAATCTCTCATGGTGCATAAAAGCACTCTTATTTATATCGTTGACAGACAAGAAAAGTCTGCTACAGCCACCAGAACTGCCAGATCACCTGATTTTGCTCTGTTTTGAGTTCTTCAGTGACAGACATCTGGTCACATCATAACAGCTGAATCTCCTGTCAACAACATATAGAATATCAGTGTCTATTCAGGTACTGATGTTGCAAATAGCCAGTAGGCTTATTAAAAAATAATTAATAGTCTATATGAGAGGTCCTCTTAAGGTAAATAACACCGTATTCTGTGTTCTAAAACAACCTCCAAGTTAAATTGGAGATAAATATATATATTTATATATATATAGGTTTGGTAATACAAACAGGAGAAATAGAACTGAAAACATGAGTATATATATATATATTTTATTAATATTTAACAACAGAGTTGTGAAGAAAAACACTAATATTTGTGAGACTTGTGATAAACAAAATTTTTATTCTTCCTGTAAAGACAAAGAAAATGCTGTTGTTTCTACAAACAACGAAACATCAAGAGAGTTTGAATGTTATTGTTCTTGATGAAATTGTAACAGCAGACACAGTGTGGTTAGTTGTTGCCCTTGTTGCTGCCATCGTTCATTGTTTAGCTGCTGTCAGCTTGGGTCAGCAGCTGTCTGCCGCCTGTTCACTGTCTATCTGGTCTCTGCTGTTTCTCAATGCTAATTAGGCAAGATTTCGACCATTTCACTGACCATTCAAATTGTTGTATTTCCTAAAATATTCATCCAAGTTTCACACATGAGATATCAAAATGTTTCTTTTTGGGTGCTCTGCAAGCATCAGTAGAAATTACATTTAAATATTTTCAAAAATTCAGTGATATGACTGGTGGTAATAGTAACTATACAGATATGCTGGAACATAATATGAATGACACTAGCAGGATGATAAACACCTGTTTGGCTAACAGTAGGAGTGAAAACAATAGAGAGCCTACTGAAGATAGAGTAATGCAGATAACTGAACAGCGTAACAAATCTAATAACACACCCAATTTAATCTATAGCAAAACTAATAATATCCATAGAGTAATACATAGTAATATAGATGGAGTACTTTATACTTCTGATAGTAACAAACATAGGGGTAATATTGATAAGCATTATTGCAAATGTAAGAGCAAATTATGTCCACTTTTATGTAACCACTTTCTTTCAAGGACTGTATTGAGCTCCTGTATCTGCTCTGGCATGATTTCTATGGTTGGGCCCCCTTCCTAATCAACTATTTTACAGCATGCACTGAGTGCTCTTTTTATACCACCAGCACTAGTGAGGTAACCATGCACCTCATAAGACTATGAAGACTTGGGGTGGGAGTGGGGTCACCATATGCTTAGAGATGAGGGAGTTAAAGTATGTGAGAAGGGGGAAGAGCAAGTTTCCTGTAGAAGAGCGACATGGCAACTCACATTTAGAAGAGAGGGTGAGAATGATCAATAGAAACTGCAAAGGGATAAATAGTGATGATGAGGTATCCAGATGGCCTCTCAATGTATGACATGAGTAGAAGTGAGTGAGGACAGAAGTAGAAGTATGAGTGGGTGAAGGTTTGCAAGAGCATATGGGGGGAAAGAGCAGGAGAAATGAGAGGGAGCGGAGAGGTAGATAACAATTGTAAAGATTATGTAGGATGTAAGGGTGAATGAGGGAATGGTGGATAAGGGATAGATGACCAATGATGCATGATAGTTGGAGAAGGTTGAGGGATGTAGAAAAGATGGGGAGATCATCAACAGGGTAGTAATAGTGATACAGTTGCCGAGAGAGATGACTTTAGTTGAGTAGGTTACAGAGGTGTGGAGAACAGAGAAGCTGGCAGTGTGCATGAGGAGAGATATTTTGGTGGTTCAGAGGTGATGGTAGTGGGGTGATCAGTGTAACATGTGGGTGGAAAGAATGGTATTAAGAGATGAAGAATGGTTATCGAGTGAAATGGTGGTTCTAAGGAAGCAATAAAAATGAAGTGGTATCAAGGAGGGACTGCAGTGAAAAAGAGATAGGTAGAATTTGAAGTGAAGATTGAGTGACAGGCCTATTTGTGCTTATATATACATACACAACATTTCCAGAATTCAGTTTCACTGAGGTGGCCATTTTTTTGTCATCTCCTCTCGTCAGACTCAGTCTTTTTGTCCCATGTTTTCCTGTGTGTGTGTCTCTCTCTCTCTCTCTCTCTCTCTCTATATATATATATATATATATATATATATATATATATATATACACACACATACATACATATACATATATATAGATCTATTTAATTATTGTTATTACTATTATTATTATTAAAGGCGGC